>JH153913.1:126654-159500 GCA_000226015.1 Mnemiopsis leidyi | reverse complement strand
AAATCAATCAATTACATACAAGTTTACACAATGAAGTAAAATAGAAAATCTTGCTCTCGGACACCTAAGAGATGTATGTAATCAAAGGATTCGTGGGTCACCAAAACACAGGTGTTGAGTGCCGGAGCACTCCTGTACAAGCATGGGCCCACCAAGTTGAAAATTTTTATTTTTCGGCTTCGAAACTATAAAATTCGGACTCCTCGTCAAATTTTACGTCAAAATACTGGTCTAACTTTTCTCCTATTTCAAAGTCGAAAATTTCCATTTTGGGGCCTTATAAGGGGTCATTTTGAAAACTTTTTCCGAGAGAGGTGCTTGTTCAGCCAAGTCGTCGGGGGCCTTCAACCCCCTCCTCGGATAACGGGCCTGCGTCGGGGCCTTCAGCCCCTCCTTGGCCTTGGCAAAAGGGGGCTTTGTTTGTTGAGCCCTGTCAGGGGGGCTGAAGTTTTTCCCCGGTCGCGCTGGCCAGCGTTTTAATAAATTGTACGACTACGACATCAGATTCAGATGATAAGCAAGTACTAGTAGTGGTAAAGTTACTTGAGTGAGAGTCTACGTAAAAATCTATTATCCGACACCAGACCTCAAGTATAACATTTGCTGATGCTCTAATTTTGTAACGTTAGGTCAAATTTTGTAACGTTACATCAAATTCGAATAACTCGAAATTTTGCTCACGAAGGCATGAACTTTCACGATTTGTCACGGGGAAGTGTCAATTTGCGATTTATCGCGGGAAACGCCAGTTTCGCGATTTGTCGCGGGAAGGCGGGAAGCTTCGAATTTCGCGATTTCATCACCACCGCGACAAACAATTAATGGCCCTGGCCCTATCGAGCTTTCATTGTGTTGATGTTCTTTTCTATTAATGCTTATATATTCATTAAAATTATGATTCATCAGCAAGTTAAATTTTAAAATAACAATTTAAAGATTAATTGTAAACCTCAAAGGATTTGATTACAAACTTAAAAATGTCGTAATGACCCACTCTTCATCAGGAAAATATCACAAAGGACTAAAGATCAACACAAAATATATTTAAAAATTTTAAGAAAATGCCACGCAGGACTCAAACTGATCAGAAAATAACAGTTAATACTACTTAATTAGAACTTATTCCTATCGGTAGTTAATTGCTCTCCACCAAAGCAACTTCGTTACATCGTTTAATTTTCAATAATAAATTGTTCTTGTCCACTATATGGCCTGACCTTCATTTAACATTTTAAGCTCATGTAGAGCACATTAAAGCAGCTCAGCTTGATTGCTATTCTCAGGTTCTTCTTTTGGATTATAAATTTTTCTCCTTTAAGTACCTGCTAAATAAAAGCCACATTATATATATTTTCATGAAGAAAGTTAAATATCTCCCCTGCGGTCTCTGTCGTGAATGTTTCGATTTTCGTCACACCGACGATCGCCGTGTCACATGACTCATATAGTCATCAAATTCTCAATCTCTTGTGGATTCCACAATCATCTTAGCTTAGGTTATGTCTGATCCCTGGTAATTTGTGTCATGACTCATCAAATTCTCAAGTCTCTTGTGGATTCCACAATCGTCTTAGCTTAGGTTATGTCTAATCCCTGGTAATTTGTGTCATGACTCATCTAATTCTCAAGTCTCTTGTGGATTCCACAATCGTCTTAGGTTATGTCTAATCCCTCTCTCGATGGTCCTCTATGGAAATTGGAAGCATTCATAAGTCCCGGTAGGTATAGGATGTCTTGCATTTTAACTTTAAGAAGTGGAGCGGGGTGTATCCAGGTATGTAGAACTCCAATTGTGGGGTGTATCCAGGTATTTAGAACTCGAATTGTGGGGTGTATCCAGGTATGTAGAACTCGAATTGTGGGGTGTATCCAGGTATGTAGAACTCGAATTGTCGCTTTTTAGAACGCTTTTGTCGAGCATCAAGGGCCCTACAGACATTTCCCAGAAACCGATCTACAATTTATAGTGTGATCTTTTCTTGCCGGTAGTTTGTTTCTCCAGGGATGGAAATGGCACTGACTAAGGCTTGCTTGTCATATCATTTACCTTCAGGTTGAGGGACCGCATTCTGACAGCTCAGAGGGCATAATTGCTCAGTTGCCCGCTCAGGGGCCATTTCTTCTGTGATTCACTTTAACTTTAAATCAGTTTGACCAGCTAATCAATTGTCCAGGTTTGGATTCAGAAGTTATTTTTATCTAAGAGTCCTTATAGGGAAAGCTAGCATAGAATTTGAGTGTGAGAATTTCACAAAGATGTTTCTGCATCCTGCATGGGTTTATAAATTAAGTAAATTAATTGATTTTCAGTACAAGTCTTATCACTCATGTCATTCAATTTTTAACAAATGCTCCAATGCAGAGGACCTAACTTTAATCTGTGAGTGTGTGTTACTTTCTATACATGCCTAAGGAATAATTTAAGTTAAGGAACCTCTTGAACCTATGCCGAATTTACCGCAAAATAAACTTTGTTCACGAATATTTGACGTCACGAAATCTTCTCTAAAATGTCGACTTGAACATGTTAAAGTGGTTACCCAAACCACGATCTGCATTTTGTTAAACCTGTTATTACGTCAACCAATTATATGTGTGACCATGTTATACTGACATCGGTTCAGAAAGGCAACAAATATTAAGGATAAGTTTTAGAAATCATATATGATAAGTTTTATGAATCATATGATAAGTTTTGTGAATAATCAATAATCAGGATCAGGGATGATAGATTTGTAACATTTAGGTATGTCTCTAGCTCGCTACTGAACCAGCTCCTTGTTCTATCATCCTGGTTCAGCAGACAGTACCGTGCCCGCCGGCCTCCCTCCTCCAGACAGGTCATTTCTCTAACACTAGCTCTGAAGTGGACCCTGGTCTTAAATATGAAATCTTAAAATTTCAAGCTTCATTCTCTCATCTATATTCTATTGTCTCTTTGTCTAATGCGGTCCAACCTCAAATTTTAAACCACCTCCTTCTGATTTTACCAAGGCAACAAAGGTAATTTACCCGATTAAATAGTAATATTATAGAGACTTATAAAATGCCCATTACTATAAATACGATTTAAACTTAACTCGTTACCGATAGCAAATCAAATAACTCCGCTGATGGTTGCCAGGGTAACCTATACCGAAATCCTGGCATGCAGGTTCAGGGACCACATCAGGAGATCCTTGAGGAGCACCTGTTGTCACTAGAAACATCCTTGGAACCGTGACAGATTACCCTAAATTTGATTTCTATAACCCGGAGGAAGCCCGTATGGTTCCTATACTGGCCATTGAATATAAGTTTGGGTTAAATTTTAGATGCAGGAGTATCTCATTTGAATTGTTCTAAATCGATTGGTACTCTGACACTCTCAGTCTCACAGGTCTTAAGGAATTGTTTCACTTGCTCGTTTTTGTTTCAAGTGCGGTATGTTTGTCCGCTTAATGGAATTACACTTCGTATTTTTGCTCGTAAGTCAGACACTGCAGTACATTGATTTTCTTGAAAAACCTGTTACCAAGTATTACTTTGATGGGATCGAATTTCATAAAATTTGATCGTCAAATCACTGCATTTTAATCTTTAAGTCGCAATCAGGAAATTGAAATCGATTGTTTTTAGATTTCACAGTCCATGTGGTTACCCATAATGCATAAAATTTAGTTTCCATGATCCTTTAAGTCAAATATTCCATTAAGTAGGCTCTGAATGAGCTCATAGAAATGGATCAAAAAGTGTATAATTATACAATTCGTTCATGAAAGAACTGTGACACACTTGTCGATCCATCACTGCATGGTTCACGATAACTTAAAGCAGATGGATGAAGATAAAGAATTCGAATAGAAAGTAGAATGTCATTATCATAGCGGCCAAGCACCATTGCTATAGATATAAGCCATAAAGGTTCATATTTTTCACCTTTATTATAGCCATTCACCAGCTATAGCATTACCCGCTGAAACTATCGATTAACTTAAGATCGCAGTGCACATATACAATTTAAATCTTCATAAATCAACCCACTCTATAATTTCAGGTGGAGCTAACAAGTGCCGAGTGGTTTTCTAACGGAGAGCATAGTTTTTTAGATTTAGCAGATCAATGGGAGTACTTGACAAAGTTTGCTTTCACTAAAAACGGAAACGTCGAAATCGTTCTCAAGTTCAAACGACCTGATTCTGAGGTATGGTAGAGGTATAAAACTTTACGCCGAGCTTAAATAGTGGATGGATTTCGTGACATGGAAACCTTAGAATCACTTACACTTTACAACTACATTGGTATACAGAATAACCCGTTCACCGCCGAGGTCGATATATATACCTGCACCTTTGGTGCCAATTGTCTATTCATTATAGAATCAATATGTTCCTAGTGAATTTGCTTCTAAAAACTTAGTTCTATCTACTTAGTTAGAAAATTCGTTTTAAAGAGACTCGCTTTTTTTCCAGGACAAGGTCATAAAAGTGGCGTTCTACCAGATGCCAGTAGAGTCATGGGACAGCAAAGTCCTCTCCACTTCAACCTGCACTAACAGATTAGACATGGCACAGCAGTCCATAGAACTTGTAGTGGAAGAAGACCGAGATACCGTGAGTTAAATGTATTCTTTCACTTGTTAGATGCTTTTGCAGGTCTAATTCTATATTCCGTATATATTCTTCTTTATCACTTCTGGAAATAGTGGAGGTCTATTTCATTTTCATCGACCATTTCTGGAAAATCATAAAGTATTCTATATATGAAGCCGCAATATATGTTGCCAATTTCGTCCGCGTCAATTTGGCGTCGATAGCGTTTTTAAAAAGATTTCAAGGTCTATGCCTCACTGTTGTGGAGCAAACTCGTGATTTGAAATTGAGTATCTATCTAAAACTATGGAGGGTTCAACTGATTATAAATGACCATACCGTGGAAAACTGAAGTAGCGGCTACTTTTGAACTTTTGCCCGTTTTGCTTCGCCGAATTTAACACTGCAGAATGGCTCCGTCAAAAACAAAATTCTAAAATCTCTTCTTTAGCCATAGCCATTCTCTCTTAGAAGATTTCTTGCCAACGCGTTATCCAAGTTCCAAGTTTTTGAAAACTGCCATTTTATTTGGTGCCAATTATCTAGTCTGTATGCTGTACGTTTCACCGTTTGGGCTATAATATAACAGTCCTGTTACCAGGCGGTTTCAGCCCAACTCCAGGGCACACTACCCCACACAATAACTCAATTGCAAAAATGTTTGTCCCTAAAATGTGATCATTTGGTAAAATTGTTGATGTCGCTATTCCCTTCATAAGTTCATGATCATCCCCAATTTCATTATTTTGTTTTGTATCCCGGGAGAGCATGAGAATACGTTGAGTTATAAATAGTAACATATGAGAGTTAAAAATAGAAATGTAAAACTGAATTTATAGTGATATGGAGACTATTATAATATAAGTTATATTGCTTTTTAGAGCAACCGAAAACTTCGAGAACCTCGATTTCTTAATACTGAAAATCCGGCTGCCCCTTCTTTCGGGAATTAATGCATGCCGAATTGAGCCACCTTTCACAATTTTACGTCACCATATATGCTCATATGTAACATTTTAGTAGTCGTTTCGATAAAAATCAATTTATAAATCGCCTAGTCTAGTTCGATTTATGAAGTGCCTTGTGATGTTTTTAGACATTTAAATGTAGTTTGCAACCATAGATTGGCTCCAAACCAGCAGAAAGTAAGAGATTAGGTTCCACAATTGTCCAGTTACCTTTTCTCAATGAATAGCTCATCTGATTTATAATGTTCTTTGATTGTATGAGTATGGTTTAAAAACTTTACATGTATAATACAATAAAGTTAAATTGTCATCACGTATAACTACTACTTTAATCATGCAGGTGAAGTAACTACCCGTACCTTCCAGGAGACGGAGAGAGAATGTTTTCACTACTACGATGAAACTGTCTGTAAAATAACTAAAGATATAAACGGGAACACGGAACCCTGGGTCTTCATAGCTCTGGTGTACTGTGACAATAAGATTTCCGATTTGGGTTAGTTAGTTTTATTAATTATCTAAAATTTCTATTATAGGTATAAGGAAGGCGGTATTTCAGGGAGATCCTATCAATGATAAAAAACTTCTGTATAGGTAAAGAAGGCGGTATTTGAGGGTGTGGTGAAGCAACGGTTACGTCAGGTATTGGTACAAGTAGAGTTGTCGAGACGTGTTTAATTAGCACGTAATAAAATCACACATACTTAATAAACTTCTAAGTTCTAACATGCTGACTTTTCACACCCATCACCCTTCAGAACTACAGTGGAAAATACATGCTACAAACGGTAAATCCTTTCTTGTGAAGGAGGTTCCTGTCAATGATATGGGACTTTACCAGGCCTATCTGGCGTTGACAATCATATCTGCTGTGCTTATTGTGTTTTGGTGAGTTCTTCTGGCTAATAAGCACGAGTTTAATCTCAATTTGAATTTTACAAAAGCTTCAGAAACCATGATCAGCCTTATAAACGAATTTAACGTTTCATTTATAATTACAAAACATATCCCCCAATTGTGGGATGTAGTAATTACCATTTACAAGAAAACTGATGATAGAACTATCAGGGTTTTTTACTACAAAGAAATAAAACTAAATATTACAAGAAAACTGATGATAGGACTATCAGGGTTTTTTACTACAAAGAAATAAAACTAAACATGAGAGTCACGATTCCTTACAAAATCGCTCTTTTCCTGTCTCTCGTCGGATTCGCGTTAATTACTGGTAAGATATGCAAGGAATAGGGGCATGATCATCATTATAATAATATCGATGTTTACATGTTTAATACTTTTTCGTTAACGATCAGTGAAGCTAAAGCTGCAGAAGCTGAATACAATTTTCATTTGCTTGACGTGGTTACACCCGACTCTTCTACCTGAGCAGCTATAATCGATTTTAGGGACATTATATAGACAGTTATCATTTCGTCAACAAATTGCAACTGATAACAAACCTCCTCTTCAGGTTTCTACGGTAAATTACACGGGACCGGGTATCGAAATGACAGTTTGTTCAACTCAGGGTTTATGTTCTGCATGATAGCCTACGTGCTGATCATACAGTCGTCTCTCTCTGCCGTCTGGTCAGGTATGTTGGCTCCTTAAAATATTTCCTTGTGTTTGTCTTATTATTGGGTTCGTTTCATACACCATAGCACCGCTATTATATTATAGTTTTTAGCTTAAAATTACTTTGCGTGAATCTCAGGCAGTATAATGACAGTTCATCTACCTCGATGGAAGACGATCCTGACCATCGTCATCCCCGTTGTATTCGTCATTGCCATGATGACGATCTTCACTCTTCATTACGTGGACGTTCAACAGAGAGATGTCTACCCTTTCGAACAGCGCTCCGACAGGGTCAGTATGAGAGAGACATTAGAGAGACATAAGTTTAAGACAGGAGTATGAGAGAGACATAAGTTTAAGACAGGAGTATGAGAGAGACATGAGAGAGACAAGAGAGAGACATAAATATAAGACATGAGAGAGACATAAGTTTAAGACATGAGTATGAGATAGACAACATATCGAGACAGAATGTGGTAATCTTTGTAAAAAAATCGTATACCTGCTGAGGGCTTATTACCTACAGAATAAGGAAGTCCGATTTTAAAGAATGCATGCTTAAAGATGACATAATCTACAATAAAATTTCCTAATTCTAAGGATCAATAGTTTAAATTGCTAACGGGGTTTAAATAAGGCCGTTACCCGTAACCACCTTTAGCGCTAACTAACCGAAACTCCTCCGTCAGACTTTAATTTAGAATATTAAATAGAAGGTTACTTTGATTAGTTAATAGTTATAGCTATGATTGAGCTAGTTACTACGATAAAGATCTCTAAGCAGCTTTAAGAAATTACATCAACTGTCAGCCGTCTGCTGGCTCTAGGTTTTACTGGATTAAATAACCGAGCATTCATAAATTTGGGATCAAAATTAAAAAATCGAATAAATATTTCATGATCAAATTGTCTCAATATATCAAAGTAAATACATCACGTCATCACCTCGTGGCCATCAAGTAACTCTATTAAACTGTACCCTAACTCCTATTGAATTTTGGCGGCTTCAATTGAAGTGCTGATTCTAACAGTAATTGTTCTAAAGCTCATGCGGAAACCATCTGATGGCCTCCCTACAGTCGAAATTTCGTGAACTGTAGCAAAGTCAGGTGACACTATTGATGGAAGTTCATTTGGCTATTCATCTCATTTATAATTCGTAAACCAAGTTCGTAAACCAAGTTCGTAAACCAAGTTCATAAACCAATAACTATTTCAGTATTTGGTGTGGGTGGTGCTAGGATTCTCTCTACTCATTTGGCTAACATACACTCTACCTATTGTAATGAACATCGCCAGCAAGGAAGATAAGATCTCTTATTTACGGATACTGTATCTCATCATATCTCTATATCTTCTTGCAGTGGGTGGATGTCCGCTTATTGCTAACTTCAACATGCAAACTGAAAAAAGGTTTTTGATATTTTTTTCATTTTAAAGTCAAATTACCGAAAAGGGATGAATAACTGAAGGATAAAGAAATATAATTAATAAACAGTAATAAGCAATGAAGATTGGATATTGAGTTTGGATCAGTTGGTCCACTTTCCCGGCTAAACCTTTTATATAATAAACCTCACAATAATTCTGTCATTAATTGTGTTACTGAACTTATTGTATTGACCAAAAGCTTTCAATCAAATTTCAGGAAGATGTTCGTGCTGGTTTGCTTTGGGGCGGCACACCTCTTCAACTTTTTCTTCCTCTTTATCTGCATAAAAGATAACCACACCCTAAAATCGATAGGGCACTTCTGGTGGGTGATTTTCTTCAAATACATGTGCTGCAAATTCAAACTGTGTCCCTGTATCAAGTGCGGTGGCAAGAACAATGGAAAATTTCATGCCAATGGAGGAAGATCCTCTCCCAATGCCATGTACGGTGAACATGGAGGCAGGAAAAGAAGAGGCGGATGTATTGGGTGCTGCCTGAGTGTGTGCCCGTGTTTCATCTGCTGCCCTTGCTGCCGGGATAAAGACCAAGGTGACAGATACACCAGTGAAACCGATCTTAAGAAGATTTTAGTTCAGAACAGAAATGTGGACGACTTTGAGTTGAAAATCGTTGACATGGACGAGGGCGAGGCAGGGAACAAGATCACCCCAGACACCATAACAGAGAGTGAGCCTATTGTCATCAGCAACAATACCCCAGAGAAAGAAACTCCTGCTCCCTCCATAAACGTAGGGAAGAAGCCTGATGTTGTTGTGATTGATGGTTTTAGTGATGACGAAGAGCAGGACCAGGTCAGTTCTTCCTCAATTTCAGATCGACATCGACAGATCGATCATTTGACCAAACTGAAAGGATGGCATAACTTTCTTGATATCAAAATTACAATCATGAGTGTTTTGTCGAGGTGTTACCCGACCCGCGCGCGGCTCGCAGTTTTCTGCTCTTCTCGTTTCGTTAGAACGTTAGACGGATATCATCTCGTCAATGAGTGTTTCTCATTTTGTGCCATATAGCCATTTTAGTTAACACTTGATTTTCTAAACTACTCTATAAGCATTACCTCCCAGGTACGCCACGACATCAACTACAAGGTGTTACCCTGGCTCTACCACGACAAGCCTACAAAGGACCTGTCGCCACGACGACGTTTCTCAAACGCTATCGTCAAAACGGCCATGAACGTCAGGGACCACGGCTACAATGGGGGAGCTCCAAATCACTGGACTAATGGGAATCACAAACCCTTCGCCACAGCAGAGAATAAGCCTATAGTGCTGTACAAACGTCCGGACAGTGACCAACTGTTTTCTGCGTCTCAGTCGAGTTTGGACGGTGGGGTTAGAAAACCTGCAACTTTCGTGCCACTAAAGGTATTAATTGAGGTCGTTGTAATTAATGATAGGGGTAAGCTGTGTTACTTTAGATAGGTAGTAAGTTAAGTTTGATGAATCCTTTTTGAATCCTGTTTCTAAAAAATAATCGATCAATTGACTACAACAGTTAGATTTAGCTCTCACTACAATTCCCACATTTCAGAGTCAGATGAGTGTTCCAGTACAATCCGGACAGCGAGCTATCCCAATCCTGGCACGCTCCCTCTCCTCCAACCCTCCCAACATCTCCCCTCGTCTTCTCCACACAGGAAGCACTCTCAGGAGGAGCACTGAGATTCCCCAGCATGAGGACATTGATGATGAACCTGATACGTTTAACATAGCAGAGTACAACTCGTCCAGAATCAGGGACAATAGGGTGAAGACAAACACGATGATGTACAGACGGGAAACTTTGAAACATAACCTCAGTAATGTCCCCACTCCTCTGCTATTGAAAAGAGTACCGGATGGTACCATCAAAACTCAATCAGGCGTTGATCAAGTTATTTCTAAGACTAAGATTGTAAAGGCCATGCCGAAGCCGAAAGTTGAGCAGAAAGTCGAACGGTCAAAAAGCGATTTGTGGAAGTTGTTGGCTAAGAAGTACAGTGGTAGACCGATTGATGATACCGCCAGTAACAGTAAATCAGTTCAGTCAAGGAAAACACCTCGGACTCTTGACACAGCGAACACTATGGGCCCAAGTAGAAAGACTCCTCGATAACAGAACCTCTATCTTTCCGGGATAAAGGTGACTTCTTTTGGCCCAAAATCTAACAAACGATTGTAGTGAGTTATTTGTAATTCTTAAGCCAGAAAGTTCTAGATGTGATTCTGGTACTGAATTTAAGAATTTAGTTAATTATGGATGTCATCAGAGCAAGCTTAAAATTCAAACAATTAGCTTAAATTATTTGTACGTTTTATGAAGGAGCACTTCCTAATAAGAATATTCCAGTTCCACTTAAGAAATGTCCAATATCGTCTAGATCCTAATTTTCATAAGTGTACCGTCAATGTTACAATAAAACATGAGCAATCTCCCTTTCTCGAGAAAGTTCAAGAAGAAGCTCAAGAACTTGACAATAAACAAAAACTCGGATGACCGAGTTTACAAATTCGAAGAATCTTCTTTCTCAGAATCTCCCCCGTGGATTCAGATATTTGGAAAGAAAAACAAGGGTCGAAAGTATCAGCCTAGCTTAGGGAGTCCTGTTGTAGATACTACTTACCAAGCGAATAGTGTATCAACATCAACTTCTACAAGTACAACTGATTCAACGGTTACCGACAGCGATCCTAGCTTCCATAACGAATCAATTCCGAAAGTAAACAATAACACCTTTTTCAGAAATGGTTGGGTGACCAACTTACATTTAGAAGAAACAAGAAATTTGATATCAGAAGAGATATTGTCGGGATACGGAGCGATTCAAAATGAACGCAAAATTGATCATGATAATGATATTGGTGCGAGCAGGAACTGCGAAGTGATTGCGACTGTTCTGCTTAAGTCATTAGATTAGAACTCTCGAAGACGGCCCTTCGATATTTTTCCAAGCTTTCCTTTAGTCCAAATTGTTTTGATAAGGTATTGTTAACAATTGTATCATATTAATAATCAAGAAAGTTCGATTACTGTTAAAACTTTATTACGTGTGGTGTTTTAATTTTACTGCACCAAGATGCAAAAGTTCCCTACTTATTTTATGCTAATATGGGTATATGGACACTGGGCAGATATTCCTCAAATGTTCTATTCATGCAGATATCATCTAATTCTAAGCACATTGCTCATGGTTTATAGAAAAAGGTTCCAAAACCAAAAAGTGGGAAAGCTTATCCTAACTTGCAGAGTCTGATCGATCAGATCGTCGTTATACATACAATTTGGTTAAACATTATAAATCTAATCCTTAATTACTGCGATAACATCTGGCTGACATGTATAAACTAACGAATAATGCATCGTGTCCTTGTTCATGGTTATATCGGAATTCGGAGAGTTATAAAATTAGATAGAGGATTTCCTATTTCTTGGGGAGACGTCACAAATTTGACGTATCAATCATTGCATGCAATATGTTATCACTTGATATTTAAGCGATTATTAACCTCTGATCCTCAATAATTATTAATTGTAAATAGTCTAAATTAAAGAGATGAAGCTGATGTCCACATAGATGATTTATTGATAGAATAACGGCACTGAAGTCTAGCAGCTCATCTTTTATGTGACCTATTATAGTAATACACACACACAGATACACACTTAGAGCCGTACTTCGTGCTGTGGTAAATGCTACTGAGTGTTAGATGTTTGAGAGAATTATCGTGGGTTTTGTTTTGGAATCTCTAGTGGTTTCGTCAATATTTTGAACATGCATTTTGTCAGCATTTTCAATTCCAAGTCCACGTGATCGGTAATGATGGTTTTAAAGATAAGTAAGCATATAACTACAGTGAAACGTATGATAACTGCAGATGCAGTTTTGTAAAGAAAATAAGTAATAGTATACCTGCATCCTCAACAAAACTTGAAATACATCTTGTCACACATAACGTGAGATCCCTTATATACAACACATATAATTCTAATTTTTATACCAACACTGCGTATACTCATAACTTGAACTGCTAATTACTTAATAAGCTTATTAGCCATAAGATGAATGAAACTCTCCTGTCTCATCTCTTTCAGCCTCTGATCTCCTTTCTCCTCCCTCTTAAACTATTGAATATTTATACATGTTTTATTATTAAGTATTAATTTTTTCTTGAATTGAATCCTCCTAGATTAGAATTGTTTTGTTAGAGTTCATAATTATCAAGGCGGCAACGTTATTGTGAGAACTCAGAACTAACAAAATTACAGCAGAACCTTCATCACTTTACAGTTTATCAACTTCATCGTTCATGGCTCAACCATGAATAATTACAAATACACCTATACATTGAAAAGTTTATATCTATCTGCTGATTCTATGTAACAATAGAGTTAGACAAAAGAAACATGTTGTTTTACAAGATTTATGTGTGACAATACAGTTAGAACAGCTGGCTGCCTCGCTTAAAGCCTTTAACGTTCGTTAACGGTTATTAGTGAATGTGTTACTGTATACATTTTATTAACATTCGCACTAGGAGATCTCGATCAGTTGCCGGAATGCCGGGCTCCGCGCCTTTTCGCCTCTGGGCTGCTTTTTTTCGCCCCGAACACCTTAACACAGTTTCTTGTTCATGGATACATGGAGTAAAGCTTGGAGGAACCAGGCAACAGATGAGTTACTTCTCAGCTTGGGCATATAAAGTTTGATGTGATTGTAAATCTTACTTTTAGTTTTTGAGACCTGCTAAATTTAGCATTTATTGTCTTATCTGAAGGTGTGGGACTGTGGGAGCCATGTATTTTTATTAGCACCTCTGTTGTTAAACTTAAAGATGGGCTAAGAATTAGAGATTTAGAGTATATTGTCCAGCTTTTCTCGCTAAGCACATTGGTAAATTTAACAAGTGAACAATATAATAGCTTTATATTTCACCACACTAGAGTTAATGGGAACCATCTGTATTGTTTGAATCTGGATCATGGAAAAGAATTACGTCCTTTGAGTTCGATTCGAGTGCTGTTGAATATTTGTGACAAAGATTTTTTGATATTTTTCTTCTGATACGGTGGTGGCAAACTGATTTTGTAGCATGATTTCGCAAAATTTCTTGACGAGATCATGTCCGTCTAACGCGACGAAACGATAGCTTTGAGCTGCGAGAGTCGGGTATAAGCCAACAAAATATTTCGGTTGTTTGATGTTAATTAACTTCTTAAACTTTATCCATTCACAGTCACTTGCTGGACATGATCATAAACTAAAATGCGCATTTTACAAAGGAGCACGCTGTACAGGAGAGCTTAAACAAATTTTAAATCGTACATTTTGTAAAACCAATATTTGAGATATTTTTACTTGAAACTTAAGGCATGCAGTCTGTCTTTAGGATAAGATTTAATATATATAAGCTCAACGTATACGTTTATTAAGATGTTATTAGCTTAAATTAGGCGAATTGAACAATTACAGTTGGCAACTGATTATTGTTAGATGCTTCAGCATTTGGTTAATCTTAATATCATACAAGCTAAATACTCATTGTCATTGTGCTATAGTGAAAGACGCAAAATGTTTTTAATCTTGAGTATGAATGCAATGCAGTATGATTGCAAACGTTTGAAGCAGTCACCATTCACCTTTTTATCCCTTATATGGAATAAATGATAGCAACAAATAAGTTTTTTGTGCTTCCATTAAATGCTTCAGTACCTTATCTTTCTTGACGATAAATAAGCATCCGATTCAGACGTGAACTTTTGATAATTCAATTGCATTTTTTAGCAATATCCATCATATCAATCAATTGAAAATGGTTTCGACTTCGACTCGAATTCGAAACCATTTTCGAGGTTCTAATAGCTTCGGTTGGGGGTCTTTTTGATGGGGATTGGAGGCTGGAGCAGTTGCCTCCACCCCAGCTCCCCAATATAATTTTCGCTAACCATAAAGTGTTTTCTTACAATATCATTAGGAAGAACGCATTGTGATGAAAAGGGCCGTATTTTTATCACTGTTCCTTCTTCTCGGTTTTACTGAGACAGAAGCAGTGAAGTGTAACGATGGCTGTGCTGTTCTTTCTGGAGCCGTCAACGAGAAAGGTGACTCCATCCACCACCATCTTCCAGAGGGACTTAGTAAGTCTAACTTTACTAACGATATAGTTCTTGTTAGAATAAGATTTGGGTTCATTGAAATAAGTTGGCTCTTTTTTGAACGATCATAAAATTTCAATCAATAACAATATTCTTGTTTGCTTTATCAAGTCTTAAGTAATTTGCCACATATCCCCAGAAAACTGTCCGGCGGAGAGTTCTGACAAGGAATGTGGGGAGGGACAAGTCTGTCTCTCTACCCCGGTCTTCTACCACGCTCTAGTCATCAAGAACGGCAAGACCCTGCAGAACAACACAGTAGAGCTCACCTACAGTGCCTGCAGTGGGGCTGACAGCGAGGTGAGCTGTGCAAACATCGGGGGTCTGATCAGCCGGCAGATGAACGGTACTGCTATTGAAGAGGCGAGGAAGGAGATGGAGGAACAGGAGGAAAAAATGGCAGAGTTCCAGGAGAAAATGGCCGAGTTTAACAAGCAGATGGAAGAGCTCCAGGAAAACATCAATAAGCACATGAAGAGTCTGGAAGATAACCTGTCTGGAATAGGATTCCATCGTTTTGGCTGGCCGTTTGGAGACTTCGACCTTGATTTCGAGAAGAGAGATGCGTCTATCATTGAGGAAGATGACGTAGTGGAGGGTGGTCCTAATGTTAAAAGCTACGTGCTGAACCTTGGGAAATGTGGTGAAACCTCTGTCAAGGAAATCTAACCGAGATTAAGCTTGTTGGAGGTCGTGAAGGACTCGTTCATAGGATGACTCAGGAACTAGATGATTTATCAGCAGTCAAGAATCTTTGGAATTGAATGATTGTACTATTTTTCTGGGTAATAAATAGTTTCTAGATTAGTTGTTAAATTATTTTGTTTCAAGAATATAAGCTAGGTTTTGCTATCTTCTATTTTCAAACTGTAAGTTTTTAACCAGGAACAAGTGCTAATTTATTCTCACGTTTCAATATCTTAACACTTGACACAAAAGTGAAAATGGTTGAATGCATGAATAATTCTATAAGCCGAATAAATTTTCTCGCACTTTTCCCTCACCCTTAATAAATTTATAAGCCTGCTGAATATAATATAATGATGCTAAAACTTGGGAAGTTTTACCACATTCAAAAAACTGTAGCTCCAGTCTAGTAAGACCTTCTCATGCTAAATTATTCAAGGAATGGTTTCTAGAACCAATCACACAATCTTGTTAATATTATACTCAAAAAGCTTTCAATATTAAAACTTATAATAACAATTCGATCACAATTAAACTTCATTAACACATTACCAGATCACAGCTTAACACATAAGTTACCAGCTAGATAACAGCTGCAACATGCGAGATGGTGGGATATTTCGTTCTCAAGTATTACATTTTGAGTCGGGCCAATCACCACCATGCACCATGAGAGTGTCACCAGACTGGATATGGTGCATCACAGTAAGACACCATTTTCACAACAAAACCACAACCGCAGCTATCTAGTACTATATAAGTCGACCCCTCCGCCACAAACTCACCGAGACAAATGAGACAACTACTACGAGAAAAAATGAGACAACTACTTCTTTTGTTTGGAGTTTTCGGTTGTACCCTAGCCTGGTCCCCGGACTGGCTTCCCGGGTGGCGCCACTACGACTGGGTCATATCTAGAGACGTTCAGGAGGTGGGTGGGAGAACCCTCATCGTGAACACCATCAACGGGAGGGTTAAAGGCCCTGCCATCTTCGCTAAACAAGGTGATACTCTATCAGTTAAAGTGACGAACAACCTCCCAGATGCAGGACTCACTATCCACTGGCATGGGATGGAGATGAGGGGATACCAACTTTACGATGGGCCTGTAGGGCTGGTCCAATGTGCCATAGCCCCTGGAGAAACCATGACCTACACATTCAAGGTGCAGGAGAAGCCCGGGACTTACTGGTACCACACCCACAACGAGATGTTTCCAGCAGGACACGACATGGTGAGGGGTCCCATCGTCGTCGTGGACAAAGACGGCCCTGCCTTCCTCAACCACATCACTGATGTCTACGATTACACTCGCGAAGGTAACGAACGTGTTCTTTTTTACCAGGACTTCTACCCCAACTGGATTGCTCATGATTATGTCATGGGTTTGGGAGGTCTCAGAGGACTTGGAGGGTTCGATGCTGGTGGCGACTTCGCATTGACGGTACCCTGGAGCGGAGGATGCCTGAACGGAGGAGAGGAGGAAGGTTTCATGAAGTTTGAAAACGGAGAATACAGGTTCAGGATACTCAATGGAGGAAGTATATCTCCAATACTCTGGAGCATAGACGGTTACAAGATCAAAGTGGTAGCTGCAGACGGGAGCGAGGTCGAGCCCTACGAAGTAGATCAGGTCCAGGTTCATCTCGGAGAGAGGTACGATGTCCAGGTGATCTTCAACGTGGACAAGCCGACCAATGTGTGGATGAGGGGAGCTGCAACTGCTGTCCACACTGACCCCACTGCTGTGACTCTCACCACTCTCCAGATAAGACCGGATGCTTCATACGACTTTCAACAGGGCCCCGCCACTACTTCCCCTGATCCAAACCCGGTAGTGATGAACTGCAACTTCTACGGAGAACAAGACACATGTGTTTCTGTAACAGCTCTGAAACCAAAAGCGGAAGAGTTTGATGATCGGCCTCTCCTTGATGACACAGAAATCCACACCGCTGACTTCTTCTTTACCCTGCCCCCCGTCTACGGGTACTTCTTCTCGCTTGATGGAGGAACCTACGTGCAAAACGCTCTTCCGCACAAACCAATAGCATATCCTGACTTTGACAACGACAAAGACATGAACAATCACACAAACATGCTGAATCTGGACCTGGACAAGTCAGTGACGCTGGTTTTCCGGTCCGGGGCAGGAATAGCTCATCCTCTTCACGTCCACGGACACAAGTTTGAAGTCCTAGAAGAGATATCACGTCCCATGGCCAACTGTTTCGGACACGACCTCTGTGAGCTAGCCGACCTTGACAAGAGTTTTTCAGCCCCCGTGTCCAAGCTAGCTAAGAGGACGACCCGGGGAGTCCTGAAGGACGTGATCATCGTGCCCCCCTTCGGAGCAGCAGTAGTGAGGTTCTCCACCGATAACCCGGGTGTCTGGTTCGTCCACTGCCACTTTGATGAGCATGTAGACAGTGGCCAGGGATTCATCATCAACGAGGGAAACTGGAAGGCTGAATCAGTGCCTGCTGACTTCCCAAGCTGTGACTACAAGGGTAAGCTACAGGGGTTGACCACTGCCCAGTGTAACTGCAACCCGGAAAAGTTGAACCCAGAGTGGCTTTGCTCTAAGGATTACTTATGTCAGCATGTGAGCAAGGCTGGTCCAACACCAGAGCATTAATTTGGAATTCTGGACGCGTGGATAGAAAGCTATCAGAGACAATATGTTTCGGAAAAGGGGCTTTAGCTTTGAACTATCTATAATCCATCATTGAGGAGACAGTGAAAACATGCACTTAAATTTTGAAGATTGAATATGAATATTGCATTAAAAAGTCACATGTTTCAATTAGTTCTCCATCGAGTATCAAGTTTGACAAAAATTATACTTTAATAGCGTGCCACCGCCATTGCCAAACCTTAAAGTAAATCTTACGGTGTAAAAAAAGATTTGTAAATGTAATCTCGTATAATATGAAAGCATGAAGAAGATTCTTGAGAGAAACGAAATCTGACTTTAATTCTAATAGGAAAGCTATTAAATTAAGTGGCGCAAATTTTGTGATAACGAAGACTTCCAATTCCATCATCCATGGGATTTGATTCAAAATTTTTGATGGATGGATTTTCTTAAAATATTTATGAATTAATTGTGACATATCAAGAAAATAAAACCATGAAATCGACAAAAAAACCTATACAAACCATATTAAGGAATTTTGCAACTTGCTGCCTGAGCAGTGCCTCCTTTTTCACATCGAATGCCTGTTAAGGTTACATTTCTGTCAACAGATCAAAAAATTAAGAAAATAAAAATAGAACCTTACATATCAGGACATTATTGAGTCACCGTCATTCCCGGCCCGAGAATAATTGACCGACCCTTCACTTTCAGAACCAGTTAAAGCACCTTGGATGAGGATCTCCCCACCTTTTAATACCTCATCACATAGAATACAACAACCCGGACTGGCTACGTTATGTTTTCATGTATCATGTGGTTTTGTATATCATAAGATCATACGGTATAAAGAAAACGGTACTCGCTTGGCCCTTCGGCTTCAGTTTCGGAGGTGTCGCAAATTTGTTTCGACATGTGGGAGCGTTTCTTAATACACATTGTTTAAGCAAATTCGCGACACCTCCATGAGAGTACTGTTTTCTATTTATAGGTTTAGCTTCGTCCTGTCATCTATTTTAATTTTTATGCGATTTGCCATAGTCAGTTGCCTGTGCCTTAGATCATATAACCTTTTGAGGCATGCAGTATCCTATTATCCCAGTATCCCAGTATCCCAGTATCCAACTATCCAAGTATCCCAGTATCCAACTATCCCAGTATCTCAGTATCCCAGTATCCAACTATCCCAGTATCACAGTAACTCAGTATCCCAGTATCCCAGTATCCCAGTGGCACAGTATCCCAGTATCCTAGTATCCCAGTATTACATTTACAGTATTCCATTATCTCAGTATCCCAGTATCCCAGTATCCCAGTATCCAACTATCCCAGTGTCCCAGTATCTCAATATCCCAGTATCCCAGTATTACATTTACATAATCCAAGTATCCCAGTATCTCAGTATCCCAGTATCTCAGTATCCCAGTATCCCAGTATCCCATTATCCCCGTATCCCAGTATCCCAGTATCCCAGTATCCCAGTATCCCAGTATCCCAGTATCCCAGTATCCCAGTATCCCAGTATCCCAGTATCCCAGTATCCCAGTATCCCAGTATCCCAGTATTGCGTTTATGCAGTATCCCAGTATATCAGTATTCTAGTATCCCAGTATCCCAGTATCCCAGTATCCCAGTATCTCAGTATCCCAGTATCCCAGTATCTAACTATCCACACTATGACAATCCAATCCCAGTATCCAACCATGAAACTATCCTTATTGAAATTCATTAAAATGGAGCCGGTAGAATTAGAATTCCCAATCCCTATGCTAGATATTAGAGAGCTTCCCTACGCCATGGGTCTTTTATTGAACTTTCTCTCACTTACTCAATCATTCCCTGTCTTATAGCTTAGGGTTACACCCCATGCACTAAAAGTAATGGCCATGGCCCCTCTCTACATCTCTAATCTCTTTTGTCCAGTCCAATTCAAAACTCACACGTTTCATTTAAATACGAACAATGATCATGCAAATCTATTCGCTTGGTGAGCTAGGTTTCAATGTAATCTAAAGTTATGGTATACCCAGCATGTAATTGTAATTACAATCCAACTTCGTACCCCGCTCACAATAAAGCTGAAAGTAGATGTTTAACAAAAGTCTAAACATCTCGTCAACCAGCTACGTATACATGCAGGTTTGCCTTTGGAGATCTAGCTACTCACTACCGGAATCCGGGGCACAAGTACTTATACTATACCTTATAGAAGCACTTCCTAATTGAACGGAAACCGGTTTCAAAAGCTGGGGGTGGGATCTGTGTTCCAAATATATAATACGTTGTTGTTTCATTCCAGATATATAACGCGAAAAATATCTTTTATCACTCTTTTAGCGATATGAAAACGTTTATTTGCCTATTGATTGTTTTTCTTGTTCATGCGTCTGAGGGAAATCGTAGAAGGAGCCATTCAGAAAATGATCTTGACGCGGAGATTGACGTAGCAGGTATAAAAGTAAAACATGAGCTGATGACGATGTGTCTTTTTTTAAATCAATAAAAATGTACAAAACCCACCTTATAATTTATTGAACGACCATAAACTTCCCGTCAGTTATCAGAAAGAACGTGGCCACCTGTAACGACGACACAAAGCATCACAAATGGAATTGCCACTGTTTGATGTACGGTCTTCGAAAAAAAAACTGTGCTAATCTGTTAAGGCACAGAGTCTTCAGCTCGTACTCGAGTAAGTTAGATTTGTAACTGTAGATTATCATTAAGAAAACCAGTCTCCTAAGGGGGATATTAATATTATTATTAAGGTTGAGCCGGAGGGGACAAATCCATTAAAAGTTTAGTATGACTATATGTATATTGTATAGCTCTTATTTCAGAACCTTAAAGTTAACTCTCCCTCTAAAAGTGTAACTTTATTAAGTCTAAATAGCGTTCCTACGGCACTTTTTGACGTTATTATATCCGTGAGTCGGGTATCACCGCGCCAATTAAAATTTTAGTTTTAGGCGGTTTTGGGATAATATAACATTATTTTTGACCTTCAAAACGCATACAATTACACATAAATGACACTACATATTACAAACGATCAGGACCCGTACGTACTATAGAAAAAGAGAGGGTGATGGTATGGAGATAGAATTAATTTCTATAAGTAGTCAAATTTCTATAAGTATTTCACTATTTCACTTTCAGACACCTCCAGAAGAACGTGTAGGAAACATAAACTTGAGTATTTCACAATTTCACTTTCAGACCCATCCAGAAGAACGTGTTATAGGGATCATAGACTCGAGTATTTCACAATTTCACTTTCAGACACCTCCAGAAGAACGTGTAGGAAACATAGACTTGAGTATTTCACAATTTCACCTTCAGACACCTCCAGAAGAACGTGTAGGGAACATAGACTTGAGTATTTCACAATTTCACTTTCAGACCCATCCAGAAGAACGTGTGGGGAACATAGACTTGAGTATTTCACAGTTTCACTTTCAGACCCCTCCAGAAGGACATGTAGGGAACATAGACTAGAGTGTATGAATGGAACGGACGATCAGTGCTGTAGGTCCCTCGTCTGTCATAGTGAACTTTTGAACTGTTGAAATTGCTACACTGGTATTTTTAATACGTCTATAGAACCGATCCTTCTTATT
This sequence comes from Mnemiopsis leidyi, assembly GCA_000226015.1. Taxonomy (NCBI): domain Eukaryota; kingdom Metazoa; phylum Ctenophora; class Tentaculata; order Lobata; family Bolinopsidae; genus Mnemiopsis; species Mnemiopsis leidyi. Next base: position 137,845 of record JH153913.1, on the reverse strand, counting down.
TTCTTTGAGTTTGATTTTAAACATCATGTCAATCATTATGCGAGAAGCGCGTTGTGTGATGACTTCTTATCTTTTTCTGATCAATTTTGAGTACTTTCGTATATACGTGATAATATTTGTTTGTTCATTGTAATTACAATATATATTTATTTCAAACGAAAAAATATTCCAACTCAAACATTACTTAGGTGTCGTAAAGACTTTTTCGTTTGAATTAGATTTAGAAAGTTAATTTGAATTATTCTTTCAATTCAATATAGCTAATGTCCTTATCTTAGAATAAAAATGTGCCGACAAATTCTCAAGAATTAAGACCACAACTTTTAAATTTGATTCCAAAGACAAAAACAAACATTCTATAAATACTGACACTATACAAAAAGTCCCAAACTTAGAACTAGAAGCTTCAAACAAAGCTCATTTCCAATATTAAAAACATATCAGTCATGATTGTCAAAATCTGAGAAACCTGAAATAGCGAACTAAAACAAGATCATTAACAATCAACACAAATATAATATTCATTATTCAAGTATTAAGGGCGTGCGAGGATGAAAATATTATTTTAAGATGATATCCTAATATAAATATGATTGTTATGCTTATGATTTCATTATCAATAACTTTAAGTTTAACTATAAAAACAACCCATGCAACCCATCAAAATTTATATCTTATCATATGTAACATGAAATGGAACATTCCTCGTTATCAGTACATTACTAATAGTACTTATTATTCTAATTCATCTCTTAATCTATTCATCGATCTATAAGTGTAAAACTATCCTCGTATGCGCAAGAACCCAAATATAAAATATTCTTCACTTTAAAACTATTAAGGTGATCCTAGCTGACTTAAAGCTGACTTAAAGCTGGTCATACAATTTGAGCCGACAATGAATGCCAATATTCTTTATTTAAGAGGCCCTTGTAGTTTTGAACAAACAAACATTAAAAATAAATGTCGATATAAATAGTACCTGTAATCCCGATCCTTTACAAGTCCAAAACATGATCACGAAAAAACGATATAAATTGACAAAATTCCACAGCACCGTAATAAATTTCAACCCTTTCTTGTTATCTTTATCCGATTGGTCGATCCCACGGTCAAGAAGAACTTCCCGCACTGCCCAGGCTCGAAGGTAGACGGTATTATGTTGTACGTGCCTGCTGGGAGTCGTTTGAAGATCTTGACGGACATGCCGTTCCTGTACTTCCCAGAGTTCGTTTTACTGAACTTCTGATCTGAGGTAGTGTGAGGGTTTAATTAATTAGAAATTAATTTGAAATTAATTAAAAATATTACAATTAGTAATGGGTTTACCATTTATATCACATGAGTGAAAATTTGTCTTTTGGGACATTTTCTACTTTTTAGTTGTCCAGTAAAATTATTTAATAAGTTGAAAAATTGTACGAAAAAATCCTTGAAAATAAAGCTCGAGTACGAAAAGTATAAACTCTGTATTTCACATCAAGCCTGGATCATTCCTAACCTGAGGTAGGGGATATAGTAAAGCCTGAATGGAAGGCTTTGGGAGCCTCCAACTTGACGAAACACTCTGTTTCCGAGCAATCATGAGGATCTATCGTTAAAGCGTAGGTCGGGTTGTTCTTGTGCGTACTGAGGAACAGAAATTTTGTAAACATCTTTCATCATGTGACAGCGATTGACCAATGAGAAGCTAGACATACCATTATGACCGATCAATATAGACAATCTCAATCACAATGTAAATTCTCGCCATTCCACAGGAAATTTGTCTTATACCAACCTGTAGTTGGGACACCCTCCAGCAAGTTGGGGTGTCCATTCTCCCCCTAGTTTAAACTCGTAAGGGTAGTGGTGGGGGATGTTTCCTATCTTGAAGTTCTCCGTGCAAAACACTCGGATACTGAAATAAGTTCGATTTTATTTTAGCAAATACCGTGAATATGACGTGGACCGAAATTTTTTCATAAGATCGACTCCAAAAATTGCATGAACCGTCTAAAAATAAAATTGTATTTATTCTAGAAAGGTCGAGATTTCATTGCTTAGTCATAAACAAAAACGGTAGGATGCTAAAACGGAGAAGGGTATTTAGAATAGGGAAGGGGAATTTTAAAGTACATCACAGTTTACATCTGTTCAAATTCGACCACAAAAGATTATCATTCCTCTTCCTCAATAGGAAATTGATAGGGATGTTGGCAACGGTTTTCAAGCAAACAGTAAAAACAACCTGAAAATTTTAGAGATGATATGATAAAATCCCAGATGATATGATAATAATTTTCACATTAAGATATAATAACAATAATATTCTCATAAAGCATTTCAATTCTCAGGCTCACCCATGACCCATATTACTATTTATACTGCAAATCTCTATAAAATACAAAGACGTAGTGGGTTCTCATGATCTTTCTGATGTAAAATTACAAGTGTGCGAATGTGCACGAGTTAATTTTCTGGGTGTAAACTTGAGCGGGAACGAAGGTTGACGTAAAGATATTGAGAGCCATGTGTCTATGCGACTATGCATATTGATGAGTCTGGGGTGAATGTTATATCTATGCAGTTTCAGGCACTATCCCACTTTTCAGTTTTCTCACTCAAAATCCCGAACGAATCTATGACATCATGGACAATCAATTGCTGTAACCAGACTTGAAATTTGAGCCCGTCATATAATGCCATATCTAACGAAGTCGCTTAAGAAAATTATGTCGATCATACGACCGTTACATGATACGTGATCATATTGAAAGACAGCAGTTGTCGCGAAGGAGCAGAATTGACCGTGATGACACTGATTACATAAGTGATACAATGCCTAAAGAAATATCGGGCTTGTTTTGTTACATTTAATTATGAGATAATTTCTGACTACATTTTCTGACTACATTTTCTGACTACACTTTCTGACTACACTTTCAATATTAAGCTACTATGTAGGTAAGTACACTTAGAAAGGATCTCGGACTTTTTTCAGAATAATCTTCACCGCACCTTGCAAAGTCTACAGGGATCTCATTAATCCTAATTACACCAAAGCAATTAAATATGTTCTTAGCATAAAAGGTCATGATTAATCATGCAGTAATCAGGTATAAGATAATGCCTGTATAACATCCCCTCAGTGGACAGCGTCCGAGCGAAATTATAAGGTGAGGACCCCTAACAGCTACTCCCTAACTTCACGACTTCTCTGAAACGTAACGTCAATGTCACACATATGACACTATGATCAGTAATCTCTGAAAATACAATACGGTCCCACACCCATGTTTACTAGCTACAAACTTAGACCAAATCACCAAATCACCAAGACACATAATGATGAAGCATTATCATGAATTAAGTCACTTACGTACTCATGGTCGACTAAATTTGGAACCATACGGAATACGCATGTGTTATACGTCACTCACAAAGACTCCAGTAAGTGTTTTATAAGGAAGAGATTTAGAATTCGGTTTTACTGCCACGTCAAGGCAACTGTACACCGTCTACTCACTGACAGGTTTGCAAATTTTCTTGGTGCTTAAATTTTCACAGTGAAATCTTTTTCTTTGTAAATTATCTTGATGCAAAAATTTTCACTGTGTAAACCTTTTCTTTGTTTGTAAATTATCTTGTTACTGGTGTTGCAAATATGGCCTTCTTTGAAACTTTTTTAACAAATAGGACGATGAAAGTCGTGATGATCATTTTGATGTTCCAAGATGCGATTTTTACTTTTTGGAACAAAAAATGATAATCACGACTCTCATAGTCTTGGTACTCAAATTTTCAATGTAAAATCTTTTTATTTGTTTGTAAATTGTCTTGGTACTTAAATTTTGACTGTAAAATCTTTTTCTATGTTTGCAAATTGTCCTTAACACTTAAATTTTGACTGTAAATTTTTTCTTTTGTCTAGAAATTAACATTTGCGATAAAACGCAGTGTTTCTACAACTTTTGTTTACAAGATCTGCTCTTTCCAACAAATTTCAAGTTTTTGTCTTATTTTTTGCTTATCGGCAATAGATATAACGTTTTCTTATCAGTTCAAAAATAAAATAAAATAATTAATGTAGGCTCTCTCAACACCCCAAAATTGTACCCGTCAGCATAAGTGAAAATATGACGATGCGCATCACACTTGGAACAATGATTGTGTTTCTTTTGTGCCGTTTCCAACACCTCCATGGTCAGGGAGATTTTGGGGGAAATTCAGGGGACTTTGAAGACGTTAACAGCTTTGACAATCAATTCGAGGACCTTGACAATGATGCAGATCCAACCATTGGTAGCCTGAGACTTAATGAAGATATAGAAAATGCTTTCAATAACGTGGGTGATGCTTTTAACGATATGGGAAACGATATGGGGGATGCTTTTAACGATCTTGGAGATGACATGGAGGACATCTTCAACAACCTCGGAAACGATCTTACAGAAGCGTTCAACAGCATCAACTTTTCCGGCCTAACTGAGCAAGGAAAGAAAATGTTTGGAGACCTGCTGGAAAAAGCAAAGAGCTTCACTGAAGATCAGATAGATGCGATAAACAAGGTCCTGGAAAGTGGGAATTTGGAGGAGTTGGCTAAGCTGGGTCTTTCCCGGGAGCAACAAACGGCGGTCTTCAGCGCGATTAAGGAGTTTAGCGCTGAACAGGACAGCGGAGTGATGAGTGTGGTAGTGGATAGTGGGGTGGTGGTTGTTGTGGCTGGGGTTCTGGCTAACATGTTTGTGTGTCAATGAGGCGTGGAATTCATGTAGGTATATTCTTTCGTGTTGAGGTTTAGAATTGCGGTTTTGACACCTAAATGTAAGGATTTATGAAACATGTCGAATTGGATTGCCAGTGAGATTTTTATGATGTATTTTTAAAGTTAATTAATAATTTTGTAATTCAATCATATATCTGTCTCATTGAATAATTTTTGATAATGTTTCCATCAATGTCCCGGTTTTTCTGTTTTCCTAAAGTACTAAACTTATTACAGATTTAAAGTTTGAAGTCATTGCATCTTGTAGAGAAACCTAACAAAATACAAGTAAATCGAAAAATTAGGATCCCCAACTTTGAAACATTTCTTTGCGATCTCACAAAACTGAAGCTAACTTTATCATTGTCTATTTTTGGAACCAGTCACAAGACTGGGTAAATTGATAAATCTTGTAGCTGCTTATACGTTATATATATATATATATATATTGTAGTGCCGTCGCGTCGTCTCACTTTTCAGTTTGGAGCTGTTAGGTCACATGGCCAACATTAAGTCACGATGCCCCACAATATCATGCCCAATACATAAGTCACGTGACCGAAGCCTGCTGGTGTATAGATTGTTTTGCTAGCGAACTTGGAACCGAAATCTTCCCGGTTGTACATATTCAGATTCGATCAAAAAACGACCAAACAAGATTTTTGGCTAAATTGAAAATAAGATCGATTTTCGACCGTTTCCGGTCCGGCAGCCAAAATCGATTCATAATAGCCACTCTAAACTATCGTGCATGTATCTCCGATACATTTGGAATAATCATTTCGATAGTAAATTCAGAGACACAAGCCTTTGTATCTATAATGAAGGCTGACCAAACTAAACACCGTCTCATGGCGAGATCTTGCTAGAAAGCGAGATCTTTAGACAACACTTTACACATAATAGGAATTAGCTTGTGCGTGTTGTGGATGTGGAATACTGAGATATAGCCGACTGCCACGCTTTTGCTGTGGACCACGGCTCGGTGTGCAGTGATTCTTGTTGTATGTCGAATAGTTTCGTCATGGAACTCATACCCTAGAAGACAAATCTTGCCTACTTTTTTGTTGTGGGTCTAATGTCATACAACTTGCGGCTTGCCAATCATTATTTCTGATATAACATCCTTATAGAGACTAATATAACATACTAACAGTAACATAAAAAACGTTCCCTAAATCAAAAGTTGCTGTAGCGCGACTTTTATTAACATTAACATTAAGCATTTTTTTCCTTATTTGTTAGTTAACTTTCAATTCAAATTCAGCGAAGCGTTTTCGCTACCTTCGATAATATTTGGACTATTGGATTGGGGGTTGTATTTGGGGTGTATTGGAGTGAATTTCGGACGAATTTGAGGTAAATTGGGGATTCATAAGTATTCATTAGTATTTGTTTTTATTGTACTGAAGGGGCACCTTGGAGATTCAAGATCTTTTAACGAAGACTCTCCCCATTTAATCTTCAATCACGGTTTCCCGGTCAGCAGTCATTCGGCTGAGTCTACCAAAGAACATTGTACGGTCAGATGCCCTTAGCGCACTGGCGGATATGGGAATCGAACATCCGACTTCCTTTGTATAAGGTTGGGGTAGATACCACTACACCACCAACCCATTGAGGGCGTGTAGCGGTTGTATTGGGGGTGTATTGGGGTGTTTTGGGAGTTTATTGGGGGGTGTATTGGGGATGTATTGGGGGATCTATTGGGGGGTGTCCTTCGGACTTGGATTGAACAAGTAACAGTCAGACATACACCCACCTGTAGCTGATAGTGCTTGTCTTCTCGTACTGCGATACGACCAGGGTGTAGGTACTGGAGCCAGCTCCAGCATTGAGTCGGGCGAGGTAGTGCGGGGAGTTTATCTTTGTGCCTAGGGAAGAGTGATTGTACCTCTAGGGAAAAGTAATTGTACCTCTAGGAAAAAGTGATTGTACCACTTGGGAAAGCTGACAACGATTAATACATGTTTATTGAAAGCTTCTTCAACATCAAACTCGTATCTATATATGTCTACCAACTCCCCTACAACTTGGGAAAAGTGATTGTACCACTTGGAAAAAGTGATCGTACCTAGTGAAAAGTGATAGTAGGACTAGGAAAAAGTAATTATACCTTATCTTATCTAAATAGACTAAATATAAAATAAACTGATTATAATTAACTGAAATGGACTAATAAGAATGAACTAACCATTGATAAGCGCATCGTCTGGATAGTACACACGATCTCCGTTAGTCTTGTATACATGGAGGGTGATGAACTCTTTGTTGTTCGCAAAGTCCTCCTTTTCTGTGATGTGTCTGAGATAAGTTCTGTCATGAGGAAGGGAGGGGGAGGAGGGAGAGGAGCACAGACTTCAAGATTCTAGGAAAAGGGGAAATGAAACATACCCCAAACATATGAACCTTCAATATAAAGAATTGACTATGCTGAAGTCTAGATTGATAATAATCAATACATCTAGTTAACGAATTTGACAGATATTGGCCCTAAAATCATTAACACAAGTCCCAAGTAGCGTGTTGCAACCCCTCTCCGGCCCCCATTTACATTACCTACCGACTCAACAAGATCCACATTACCTACCGACTCAACAAGATCCACATAGTACAGGGTTTCTTGGCACCTAGAACCCCCCTCCCCCGCCCAAGTCACATTACCTACCGACTCAACAAGATCCACATAGTACAGGGTTTCTTGGCACCTAGAACCTCCACTTTGTACTGAGGGTTGTACTCTAGATTGTAGTGGTCTTTCTTGGGGCCCTGTCCTGCTGCCCAATCAGCATGGAGGTTGTATCTGAGGGTAGGGGTGTATCTGAGGGTAGGGTGTAAGGGTGTAAGGAGGACGAGCTGGGAGGGGTGTAAGGAGGACGAGCTGGGAGGGGTGTAAGGAGGACGAGCTGGGAGGGGTGTAAGGAGGACGAAATGGGAGGGGTGTAAGGAGGACGAGCTGGGAGGCTTGTAAAGAGGACGAGCTGGTTAATCCAAGTTAACTGTGACGTGTAGTGCCTTAACCCTGCTGCACATTTTGTTATGAAGAAGTTTTGGTAGCAAATGTTAAAAATTTGGATTGATCGACGCTTAAACTGTACAATGGCAAAACAGCTGCGCACCTGTAAATAAAGAGTTTCGGATTCCAATTAAGGTAGACCACATCGAAGAAGTGAAGACAGATCTCCCAGCTTATCCAGAAGACGCCGTTATCGTACTCTATCGCAGACATGACGTCGAAATTTAGCGCTTTCTGGGAAGAAATGTAGAGGATTAAGAAAACATCATAGAAATTACATGTACAATTATTCTAAGGTTACTGTTTTAGTGTTTATTATAGTTACCACAACTTATATTGATTAAGAATAAGATGGTGTAAGGGATCGTGATCATACTTTAGACGATTAGCCATTTTGTCAGAGTTGACAGGCGACGGCATAAAATTCAAATTACTTTAAAGGAGAGATCTATCAAGAATTAAACGCCATCAAGAATTAAACGATTTCTGAATTCACCATCATCAAATTTGGTAATGATAAGTTGGTAATGATAAGTTCGATTGCTCCTACAAGATTGAGCACTCTAACAGTGAGATATGAAGAATCCATCTTAACAATAATCGAATATAACAGGGAACCGGGGTCTCGCACGTACTTAGCCGCTAACTTTTAACTAGCCTAAAAATATTTGAAAAACACATATTACTCTCATATTACTCTTCTGCATTTTTTGTCGAACTATTTCTAGTATGTCTTATCTCTAAATTTTATGATGATTCTTTGTCATTTTCTTATTATAGGAATTTTGTCCAAAGTTTTACACAGCAGCTGCCCAATTTTGGGATTGAGAGCAATGGCGTTTAGATGAACATAAAATTGAATAAAGATCCTGGATCCAGTGCGCTAAGTAAATGAGCAGCAAAGCATTTTATCTTCATGTTATTCGGCAGAAATTTTCAAAACGTGAAATGTTATTCGGCAGAAAATTTAAAAATGTAAGATTTTCAGTGTTTAAAAGTTCAAGACGAAAATACCAAATTCCTTAAAATGATTAGAAAATTTTCAACTCGTTGATCGAGGTAAATTTGCTTCACAGCATTAGGCCGGCAGTGATGGAATTAGGCGGAAAGTTATGGGAATATCACAAAATTAGTTTCATCAAACTCAGACATTGATCTGGGTTGTCATAGTGACTAAAGATTGATATCACTGCATTACGGCCTATTAGGAAGGAGTATAATATCATATTCTCATCGTTTTTACGCCGTGAAAGTGTTCTTAAGACTTTCGCTATCGTAAGAACAGTCGTATAGAAGTTCTATCATTGATTCCTTATTATTCTATCTTAATTCTAAATAACCATAATTGTTTGACTGTAAATTGCAAACTGTAAATTGAGTCTGAATTCGTTGTGCCTTGGTAGTCATATCGTGACGTCATAGCTAAGCTCATTTGTGATGTTGTCACTTGATGTAAAATTCAAGTTTTTGTTCCCAGCAAGAAAATCGTGTGCTAAGCTTTTAGTGAATGCCCGTATTATTTCGATTTATCCCTTTTAAGCTAGTGATTTTCCGCAACGGATTCATACTGAAATAGGACCCCCGTTGTTGACCTTCGTAGCAGGTCCATACTTTATTTAATCACGTGGCACAAGCTCATCTGATGACGCCTCATGTATCTCTTGACAATATCTAATTTGACTCCTTCAGTCATCTGGCATGCCATGAAATTTTTTCAATCGATAAAATTTACAAATTAGATCACAATTTCTCTTACGACTACGCATGGGTAAATTTTAACTATTTCAACACTACAAAGATGATATATTAATTGAAGAATTCAAGAACCCAGTCATGTGAACTATTTTATTTCGTCTCTCCAACCAAACCAAAAGTCGTGGGTAAATTTCTGGGAGTGAAGTCGAGCGGAAGCGAGGGTCGATTGTTGACGCATATAGATATTGAGAGCCGTGTGTAGTGGAACCGTGTTAGATTCATACCTTGTTAAAATAGTAATAAATAAAGGGAAATTGTGATCTGATTTGTAAATTTCATAGATTGAAAAATGTTTCGTGGCATGTCAGATAACTGAAGGAGTTAAATTATTTATCGTCCGTGTGTCTATGTATGATACACGAGCACGTGGTTTATGTTCTATGTATCAGTACAATTTCAGGCGATATCCCACTATCCTCACGCAACATCCCGGACAAATCAATAATATATTAATATGATATCATATTCTGTACTCTTATACAGCTATGGTCGTTAATTATAAATCTCAAACTCGAGCTGATGTTTTCTTTGATCAGCAATGTCTGCACACTGTACATTGTACGTTGTAGAACATTGTACAATCATCAGCTGTACCCCACACACTTACATATCATAAGTCTTTATGAACAGTTCATACGGGATGTTCGATGTTGTTATGTCGCTTCTTCCCCATATGGGCGACTATAGTTTTATGCATAACTGTATAGTATGTGATATAGAAGCTTATAATAATAATAAGGTCATATTCTTATAATTGTATATTTTCCAAAGTGTCTTGTATTTCTGTTTGTCCATCATGGATGAACTGAACTAAATAATCAACATATTTACTTACAGGTAAACTGCTGATCCAACTCTCACAGGTAAATATGACAACAAAAAGCCTTCTGACGCTGTCTCTGTTAGTGTTAAGCACAATGATGATAGCCACAGCCCAACTTGATAATATGGGAGACTTTGATATGGGAGATTTCAACAACTTTGATACAAGTGATTTTGGTGATTTTGACACGGGAGATTTTGACATGGGCGATTTTGACACGGGAGATTTTGACATGGGCGATTTTGACATGGGCGATTTTGATGATATGTTTGACAACATGTTCGACGATGACAACATCCAAGATCTCCTTGATGACTTCAACTGGGACAGCTTCGATTTTAACTCTTTCGCAACAGAATCCCATGACTGGATACTGGGAAAAATTGACGAACTTCCGGACGATTTCTTCAGCGAAGACGAGCTCAACCAACTCAAGAGCCAAATAGAGAGCGGAACCTTCGACCAGAGCACAATGGATGGATTCAGTGACACACAAAAGAATGCCATGGCGGTCATTCTGGCTGAAAACTCGGAGAAAAATGGCCACGACTACGGCAACGGAGCATCAGCTCAGATTGGGGTTGGGGCAACTGTGTTCCTTGCCGGGCTAGGGTGGAATTTCCTGCAGTAGAACAGCAGACCTGGCGGATCTGAAATCGTGTACAATTTAAGAACTATAATCTGTAAATCTCGCTTGCTTTACACTGCTACACTATGGTTTAGATCTGGATTCGACTATAATCTGTATTTATATATATACACTACTGCAAAGCAATCAAGATCAGCTGACAGTTCTAGACGCATCTAAGAGTTGATGTAATAGTGGTTGTAGTTGATAATAGTTGATTTA
>JH153913.1:100006-124522 GCA_000226015.1 Mnemiopsis leidyi | reverse complement strand
TCAACGACTGGTCAACTTTTGTAACGACTGGTCAACTTTTGTAACGACTGGTCAACTTATGTAACGACTGGTCAACTTTTGTAACGACTGGTCAACTTTTATAATGACTGGTCAAGTCGTCTTCGGAACGCAGGAATCCCTGGAATTTGACTGCTAAGAGTGAAGGAAATCGCGGTCTGACGCGGAAAATAGTGAAAATCGCGACTTATCGCGGAAAAATAAGATAATCGCGAACTGTCGCGGCAAATGCCAAATATCGCGATTTGTGCACAACAGTTAGGTCAAAATGTGCACAACAGTTAGGACAAAAATCATAACCGTGTAAATTACTGTAGCGTTATTTCATATTTGTTTTCATTGTAGCTGTTCATGAATACGTTTGTTTCGCTATTACGTAATTTTGCCTAAACTTGGAGGCCAAGTCTATTCTACTTTTGTCTGTCTGGATCATAAAATTGCAACCAGATTTGTCAGACATAATCGCATGAAGTTAACCTATAATCTCATAAATCTAAATTTCTAGACGAACTCGAAGCTGACAAATTAACTGGGAGATTACTCTCATGTTACCTTGACTGAGTTTAGTTTAAAAGTTGTATGGTTAAAACACGTCTGTGTCGACTATCAGCTAGTACCACTACTAGGAGTAGGAGAGAGACCAGATAACGCCTTCACAAGATTTGCTAACAGGATTAGCAATTTTGCCGATCTTTACATTCGGTCTTGATAGTCCGAAGACCAAATTTTTAAAAAATCATCAAATTTTGAAAAGCAATTTGGTGCCCAGCACATGTTTTCATTGTGCTCGTGATGGACAAACGTGAGCTTGCTTATGGTGGGAATCCCGAATGAGAAGCTCTGAAAAAGAATCTGTGAATTTTCAGATGCGCAATTAGCTACGCGTACTGCAGTATGACCTCATTCCTCAAAACAACTTATTAATAAATTTTTCTAACTGTATTAAATATCACATTAACTTAACTGTTAACACTCAACAAAGAATTGACTTGAAGATAAACACCATCTATGAAGGAACCGTGTTCTTTAGTATTTTGTTTGTCTACTCTAGTGAATTAATTGATAAAGGAACTGAAGTTTCTAGGCAACGGTAGAAGCTTGTGAAATAGTCATGATAGTCAATGATTATAGCTTGAGTGTTAAATAGCAATCAAACGACCGCATTGTACATTATGTTTCAGTCTTGCATGGCAAATTGATGTTTGCATCGTAAGAAATCATGCAGGCGGCCAGCGTCATCATGGTCATGGCGATTCAATTTAGATTTACTTTTGAGTTGTTTTTAGTCGATATAGTCGGACAGTCGGTATTAAACTCTTTATCGCCCCACTTCTTATACTTTAAATAGTTGCTGCCGCATCTTGTGTCAGATTAAATTTCAATTGGAAAAAACAACTTTCCTTGGGATAAAATTTGAAAAAATTCGATTTACTAAACTTTTACGTAGTGTTTCTATTAATAAAGCTGAAACACTTAGGTACTTTGTAAATAATCCAATAGGAGATTGTCTAATTGAGTATCGTAAGAAGAAAATGCCCCTTACTTATTCATGAACTAACTTTATACAGGAGACTATCAAATACGGAGAAATGACTAAACTGTACAAGTACCTACTCATCCCCCTGCTGAGTCTTCTAATTCAAGGGGGAGCCTGTCTTGAGGAGGGTGACATTGCCATTGGGGACCTCGATTTCGGCGACATTGGAAACGATCTTGACGACGCCGTGTCTGGTATTGAGGACATGTTCGGTGATGTAGGAAACTTTTTCGAGAATTTGGATTTTAGCTCATGGGCCCAGGACCAGCTTGATGCTTTTAACGATGCCCTAGGCGATTTGGGAGAATTCACTAGCGACCAGATTGATGCGATCAACGATGCACTAACGGAAGGAGGTGTGGAGAGTTTGGAAAGTCTGGAGGGGTTCACCGAGGACCAGATTTCTTCCGTCAAGGAAGCTCTGAAAGAAGCCGACAGCGCTTCTGCAAGAGTTTCCGTCGGAGTTCTTACCTTGGTAGCAGTGGTCGCTTCTTGTATTTTACAGTGAGGGAAAGAGCGGGATAATGATTTACTACAGGACAGCTCTCGCTTCAGACAACCATGATCCTTCATTAACTTTGCTAAACTGTTCTGGTTTTCAAATTCTTAACTCAAAATTAGAATTCAATGTGAGAACAATACAGAAATGTGTCAACTTCTATGTGGGAAATGTGGTTTGTCAAACCAGCTTTCACCATTTAAATGCAAATCTGCATAGGAGGCCTTTTTCCTTCATGAAAGATTGCAATATTTCAAAATTCCAGTTACATTATCACACCAGTTTTCGTTTTCTGCATTCAAATTCAATCTAATCATTGATTAAATCAAATCATATATTATTCGTTTGTTTAACAACTTAATACAAGGTGCAGATACCGCGTTTTGATTCCAAGATATTTAAAACTGCGGGTAGGTGAAATTAAATGACACTATATTACTATATTGTCTGAGCATTCAAGAAAATCTTTACTGATTTCGACACACAGTTTAGCGAGCGATTCAAGTATTTGTTTGGTGTTGTAGGATCAACCAAGCTTACAAGCGTCGTGATGTGCACGAGGCAGATAAATTGAAGCTGACACGATTTTCACCATTTCCACTGATATTCAGTTCAGAAAAGTTTTGTAATGGCATCGCATGGGAATTGTGACACTTCAAATGTTTCCTTAAGTTCTTAGTGCTTAATTAAATATCTCATGAGAAGGAATCAACCAAGCTTCCACGTTTATTTATTTATTCTTCGACCTACACACAAAGCCACAACAGCATGACACTCTATTTTCATATTTCCAGCAAGCACGACTCCGATGAGTGTGAACTTGAAGGTGGAGTGTCATACTGTTGTTGCTTGAAAGGGATCCCGGAATTCGTGTTTTTTTTCTGGCAAATCACCTGTTTATGTCATCCTCTCGCTGGTTTTTCACTAAAAGAAATGTCCCGTATCAATTTATTTTACCCTGTTTGGAGAGAGGAAAGTGAAGGGAAGAGAGTTGAGAGAAGAAAGTGGAGAGAGGAAAGTGAAGGGAAGAAAGTGGAGAAAAGCGAGTGAACACAGGAAAGTGAAGGGAAGAGAGTGGAAAGAGAAGAGTGAACACAGGAGAGGGGAGAGTGAAGGGAAGAATATGGAGACAGGAAAGTGGAGAGAGGAAAGATGAAAGTAGAGAGAAGAGAGTTGAAAAAAGCCGTGACGTGATAAAAGGCTGAAAATGGCTCGTCACAATTCAAAATCCTGCATACAATGTAGAGCATTTTGCAATTGTATGAACTTAAATATTTGAATATTTAAAATATCTGAATATTTAACTTGGCCATTTTCAACATCTTTTACTGACCGAAAAAAAGTAACACTATTTGTGTCCATAATCATTAGATTCAATAGTATAGGTCATTTTAATATGAGTGGCAATTATTCGCCGTTCTCGGCTTGAAATGATTTATTTCAAGCATTTTAGGTGTCGCGATTTCTTATACTATATACTACGTCCCGTTCAAGTTCGACAATTTATAAGTTTTACTGCATTATTATCAATAAACCTAGAACCAAAAAATACAAAACGTTTCATAAAAAATCAATGAATATTTACATTTATTGAAGATCAAAATCCCTCACTTCAATACACTTCTTCAATCTGTCCTCAACTGCAACCGTCAAATGTGAAAAATAATTATGAAACCCAAACACGTCTTAATTTTTATCGATTCCCTTTTATCTCAACTGCAGTATAAGGTCTTATCTTTTTCAATAGATGTTATCTCGTGGGAACTCGAAATTGTCCAACTTAAACGGGACACAATATACGCTGGCTACGGAAGCAGCTGGTCAAATTCCTTGGTGGACTACTCGCCAGTGAGGTGGTCAGAAATCTGATGACCTTTCCTTCTACGAGGATAAACTCTACCTAAGTAACCTAAGTAAGTAACCTACACCTACGCTATACCAACCCGTTTATCATTTGCTCCCGTTACAGTACCACAACATGAGGTCAAGTTATTGTTTGTAGGAAATCAACCTGAGTTCAGGTCGCGGGTTTCGCTCTCATTTGGACACATGTAAGGATGGTGTTGAGGAGTTTTATACTTGAATAAGTTTGTAGATCTTCAGGAATGAGAAGTTTAAAATGACATATGCACCCATATCCTACCGGGTTTCAATATTAATCATGTGATAATGGGTCTAAGTGATAATGGGTCTAAGTTATAATGTGTCTAAGTGATAATGGGTCTAAGTGATAATGTGTCTAACTGATAATGGGTCTAAGTGATAATGGGTCCAAGTTATAATGGGTCTAATTGATAATGAGTCCAAGTGATAATGGGTCTAAGTGATAATGAGTCCAAGTGATAATGGGTCTAAGTGATAATGTGTCTAAGTTATAATGGGTCTAAGTGATAATGGGTTAAGTGATAGTGGGTCTAAGTGATAATGGGCCCAAGTGACAATTGGTCTAAGAGAAAACAGGTCTAAGATGATTGAACTTGTGAAGGAAATAATCATAATGTTAAAATCATAATGTTAAAATGCTGTGGAGGTCCAGAAAAGCTCAGTCAACATAGAAAACTATTTTAAGTGGCAGGACTTTTTAAAATTTTAGCAAAAAGTTTTATGATTCACATGGTTGGGATGAAGACTTAATACTTTCAGAAAAACTTGACCTTGTAAAAGCACACAGGTAGATCAACAGGTCTGAAAATAGGATCTTTAAATTCTTAGAAGCGCATTTACACCTACATGATCCTAACTAGACAGCATATGCCATAGCTAACCGACAACGAAAATTTGTCAACTATGCTTGCATATGTGGTGAAACATGTGAAATAAGAAATTGAAATTGAAATCCCTCTTTAGTATTTAACTGTTTAACATTAAGTTTGTTGGGGTCCAGAGTAAGAGTTCGAGGCGTCCCAATCGTTTTTGCTATACCCAATCGTTTTTGTGTTTCATTGGACTTTCACCTTCAATGAACATTCACTCAGTGACCCAATTGCCAGTCTTAGAATTTAACGGGTTTAAGAGCTACGATCTCGTCATAAATTTTCGTGAATTTCTAATCGCCGCGGGTGACCAGGACCAACACGAAGTCACATATTGCTTCTCAGAGTTTTTTGACGCCTTTTATATCACGTGATAGCGATTCTCGATATTGATTTGTCGTAGCTAACTTCTTCCTGGTTAATCGCTGTCACATGATTCGACATATCTGTTACCTTCTCCAAAAATACCTTCCTTTATGAAATTGTGAGTTTCAATATGGTATTGTTGCTCGTTTGTTCTATCCTCTTCTATCTATATTAGAGCAAGATTGGTTCTTACTCCTCATACCTAGAGCTTTTAGGTGCGCTTTTAAGTAAAAAAACAACTATATGTCATTCTTGCATTCGGTATTCATTATTTGATGTGTAAATATCAAGTAAGTAACTAGGAAAGTATGTAAATAGCTAAGCACGTAGCTAAGCACGTAGCTAGCCAGGTAGCAAAGAAAGTCTAGAGGGATATCCGACAAGAGTTGTAACCTTTATATCACACCAGAACCATGTTAAGATTATTATTACTTCTACTGATGGT
Organism: Mnemiopsis leidyi; assembly: GCA_000226015.1. Lineage (NCBI taxonomy): Eukaryota > Metazoa > Ctenophora > Tentaculata > Lobata > Bolinopsidae > Mnemiopsis > Mnemiopsis leidyi. The sequence continues at coordinate 118,904 of JH153913.1, read as the reverse complement.
CAGCCCACTACCAGCGCTTCCCTTTACCAATCCAAACAACGAGGTTAGAAGTCTAGACAACAATGGTCTACCATCGCTTCTCTTTACCAATCCAAACGACGAGGTTAGAAGTATAGACAACAACGGTCTACCAGGGCCAGCTCAGGAGAGGATGGTGGATATCATCAGATATGCATCCAACATGGTGAACTCTGGGGAAAGGAGCACCTCATCAGGTTATATACTGCTGTTGGGACTGCTCGTTTTGAAGAATGTGATTTAGAGTGTGGACGATTCTGTTTTAAGTGGAAATGCTGATGTTTGAATGGGTTGCCTAGAAATCTTTTAACACCCTTCTCAAAAATTAAAAAGCCTTCAAATAAAAGGCAATTACTTAATTTGATCTCATGATAAGAGTGTTGAAACAAAAAGTGATCTAAAATAAAAACCACGAATTTACAAGCCATGTTTGAGCTGATCAGTGTACGTCACGTGACAGTTTGTTGTAACTCAAATAAATAAACAGTTTCTTTCTTGTGATGTCTGTATTGCAGTTAAATTGATGTTGCTGGTATTTTTGCTAATCTGATGTTAGGAAAAAATGGTAGAAATTTTTTTACTTTCTAGGTTAATCTAAGTAATGACATTATAAAATGAACTGATAATTATGAATTATTACAAATTGTTTCAAAAAATTGTTTGTTTTATTCAGGTCACATTAAGTCTGTCCTGAATGTACTGTGACTGTAACCAAGTTTAACATTATAAATGTATATATGTTACAAATTATTTCAAAAATCGTTTTTTTAATTGTTGTAAAAATCTTACTTGCAACTCCGTAGTCCAACTGTCCTTGTCGAGAGGAGAGTATTTTCCCTTCCACCGGAGGTGACACCAGGGGTTCTTCAGCTGGATCATCCGGAGTCCGTTGACATTCTTCAGGTCAAGAACCTGTGGAACAGGAGGTTTCGGTAATCAGCGAGAGGAGGGGTTATTTTGTTCTAGAGTCTAGAAGAAGGTGAAATCTGGGTTTATAAAAGCAGTGGGGACCGGTGTTTATTTAAAAGGGATGGGTGATTATTCAACTGTGGATTGGTGTTCATTCAAGTTGGAGATTTGATGTTAGTTTCTTTCTCTCTTTCAAAGGGAGGAGAAAGATGAGATGTATGGTGGAATAAACTCATCACCTCAACAATGGACTATACCATCAGATAGATTTGCATGGTGTACCATGATTCAGGGTCTAATTGTGACATATAAGGACCAAAAATAATTGTGTTTCTATCTTTGCTAACCATCTCATGGTTTGTCATTGTTGCACAAACAGACAAAAACAGATAAACAAACAAAAAACAAACAGACAACCAAACAGACATACAAATAAACAGACCAACATTAAATACTCACAGCGTATGCATGACACTCCACCAAACCCGTTCTATCGCACTCTTCCTTGGAGAGGGGACCTGTAGCGACCGTCATGAGGACATCGCCCGTTCGGTGTCCATCCAACATTCCTGAATGGTAATATCGTAACTTTGATAAAATAATATGTAGAAATATCCAACATTCCTGAAATAATAGTATCGTAACTTTAATGAAATAATATTGTATACAGAAATGTCTACTTTTGGGTTACCTTGTAAATTAAAACTAAGTAGGGACAAAAGTTATAATCCTTTGGCATAATTTAACTTTGACTTCGAACTTTTACAAAATGATATATTACCAATGATGATTACAATAGAATTGCTACATGGGAAACGTATTTAACACTGCAAGTTTAGTTTCAAACTCCCAAACATGAACAAATTGTACTAACGTAGGTAGAGACTATCAGTAAGTTTAGTTTCAGTCCTCTTCACGTTAACTCGTTCCGGTATCCAACCCGTCAGTGCAGTCAGGTCCACATTGCTGGAGGAACCAGGGAAATCGTATCCCCCCATTACCTGGAATATGTGGTTTAGATAAATTAGAGGTCATCCGCATCACTTGCCGAACTTTACTAGTATGCAAATTATTACATTAGACAAACATTAATGTTACTATGCAAACATTAGACAAACATTACTATGCAAACACTAGACAAACATCAAAAGTTGAATAAAACAATAGCACGTTAATACAAAATAACGCCCGTTAATAAAATACTGATCTTATCCAGACAATGGGTATGGAACTTTCATAAATTCAGGAGGGGACAATAAGGTCAGATTTAAGTTCAACTTTTGGTACATCGGTATCCAGAACATCCGTTGGCTTGGGGTACATGTTGCACGTGGACTATTACACTGGACCCTGCTAACACTAGATAGTAGGGTAACTTATATTCTCAGAAAAAGTGTCATTTCTACATAGAATATTTTACCATACTATTCTTCAATGGAACGGATCCTAAAACCCTTTTTTTATGAAGCTCGGGATATGCATCGTTTTCGATTTTATATTTGCGTCGCGTTATGACCGACCAGGGGCGAATGATACATATTGTGATTTATATTTAAAATTAATTATATTTACTTAACCTCTCTATCCTTTAATAGCATGGTAATTTTTATTATTTTAGAACAAGAGTGAAGTGCATACTGTAATTGAACTATGAAATTAGCTGATTAGGTTTTTCTAGCTTTTCTTCTAGCCCCTTTTCTAGGATTTCTAGCTTTCCAGCGACACAATATATCCTGTTCAATCTAAATTTATTATCTGTGTGTTTCTCTTTTGACCACCAACAGCAAAATTCTCAATTAATCTTAGTTCAAGCATCAAAACTTGTTCGGCAGTTCCCACTAGAAGCAGCTCGGCAGTTTCCACTAGAAGCAGCTCGGCAGTTTCCACTAGAAGCAGCTCGGCAGTTTCCACTAGAAGCAGCTCGGCAGTTTCCACTAGAAGCAGCTCGGCAGTTCCCACTAGAAGCAGCTCGGCAGTTTCCACTAGAAGCAGCTCGGCAGTTTCCCACTAGAAGCAGCTCGGCAGTTTCCCACTAGAAGCAGCTCGGCAGTTTCCCACTAGAAGCAGCTCGGCAGTTCCCACTAGAAGCAGCTCGGCAGTTTCCACTAGAAGCAGCTCGGCAGTTTCCACAGACCACCTACACACAACCCCGCTAGCGGACTAGTGACACCAACAGACGGAGTGAGTGCCATTAGCCTCCACAGACCGAGATAATCGTCCCAAGTTTACGTTTAACCTGGTACAGAAACACACTGCCCTCAGTAAGGACAGATTCCTTGTGCTCAAATAGTTGCTATTTTTAGTTCAGATCTCTTAAAAACATACTCTCGCGGCAGATAATCTCATTGAAGCATTGAATCTTTTACGTGTGTTGTCACGTTCGCTGAAACAACGCTTGTGAAGTTGTTACGGAACAGATTTGGTTGCTTAGAAAATAGATCAAGTTGCTCAAGAAAAACATCTGGTTGCTAAGGAAACAGACATAACCAAGATGATCTTGGTTGCCTTACTCCTTCTCTTCGTGACTACGAATATTCATGGAGACACCGGTATGCTGTTAATTTTGATTTTTTTGTGAATAGAGGGGGGACGTTTACACGATTCTATGACCATTTTATTGCATTTTGCCTCAGGGTTGTCTTTGACATGGTCAGATTATGAAATCTTAAAACTAAATTGGTCGAAGGTCAAAAATTTAACAATTATTGCCCATCATCAAACTTCTAAAGTTGTCATGGTGATTGGTCAAAATATCAAATTTGTTTCGTTCAACTTTTCATAAATTTTGACCATCGGGAATAGTCACTGTCCATAATCAATTTTCGAACAGTGGCCTTTGGAAAAATTCCAGAAAGTCCTAGCCATTTAGCCAAGGTCAGCGATACAACTTAACCACCCCCACCACCTGAATCTCTGAATAAATTGAGACCTGAAAGACCCTAACCATCATACTCAATAAATTGTTGTGTAATATCAGTTTAAAATAACATGAGTAAAATATATCTAAATATTGATAACAGGTTGGAAAGCAGTGGAAGAACGTGGAGTATTCATTGACTTTGACCTAGAGAACTCTCCACTGGAAATAAAGACAGACAGTACTCTAGGAAGTGGTGAAGAAATAAGGATAAAGTTTATCGGAGACCAGGGGGATGATGACCACGCAGCAGGATTGGTTATTCGCTTCGGTACGTCTATATCATATCGGCTTTGGAAGTGCTTCAAATCCGAAACAAATAATAAGGATTTTCCAGTCGTCCCTCCAAGTGAAACTGAAAAGATCTGGAAGATACAGAGGATCTCCGCCGAAATACGTTTAGTGATTCATTGTAACGAAGTAGAGGTGCTCAACGTTGTGCTATCAGAAGAGACATGTGATACCTCTGATTGGAATACAGCTCGTTGGGAGAAGACTGTGACAAAGATACGTTTTGGCGAACTAGACACTGCTTCAGATTTCTACAGATCCTCACCAACACTAGGTCAATTCTTTGTACATATCGATATTTTCCTGCCTGACTATTACTTAACGTCAGAACAGAACTGGTGGTTAACAAATTATAAATTTCAAATTAGTAAGTCTTTTGTTTTGTCACGTGCCAGGCATGGGACTTATACAATGGTCAAAATCTGACACTGACAATTTAACAAGTTGACACATTTATCGTTTACAGGTTGGAAGAAAGTAATAAAAGACGTTTACATAGACTTCGACATGGAGAGAACCCCGTTAGAGATAAAAACGGGAACTGGGAACAAATTGAGAGTCGGTTTTCGCAATAATCAGGCTGTAGAAGACTTTGCGGGGTATGTCGTCATAGTTTTCTTGTCTCCTCCAAAGTACCAGCTTGGAGGATGTAATGAATTTCAAACCCTTCCCGCTACACTGCCCACTGAAACCAACACTGTATGGAGAATCACACTATCAAGAACCTCAGGAGGAAGGAGGGTGGTGATTCAATGCAATGATGTGGAGCTGGTTAACGTTGTAGTATCGGAGACAACCTGTAACGAAACGAACTGGAGTACAATATGGAAGAAAGATGTTACAAAGATATTTTTTAATGTACTAGACACAGCGTCAGATCAATACAGATTTGTACCAGGTTTGTCCATGATTGAAAGATAAAATGAAAATAAATGACTCAATCTAAAAGTTGAACAAAGTACAAAAAATGATAAAAACTTAATCCTACGCAAGGCCTCGTAAAACAGAGGAGCGGCTTTATAGAGTTCCCTATAAATCCAACCCACTTTTTAACAGTTAAACGTATCAAAGATAACTGGCTAAAAAGGGGAAATATATTTACAAAAGTAGGGGGTTCGCCTCGAGCAAACTATAAAACCTATAAATTTCAGTCTGTCCTGAACTGAATGTCCCTGATGCCATAGTAACACCTAGTGGAGGAGCTATAGAAAACGATGTGGTCACTGTCACGTGTCTAAGTCCTTACATGAACCAGTTTGTTGACAAGGAGGTCACGTGTCAGGCTACAGGCTGGGTTACTGCCTCTGGGACTCTCCCTAAGTGCATTACAGCAGGTAAGATTGAGAAAATTATGTTTTATAACATTGTTGTATTGACTTGGGGAGGGGGGTTTACTTTTCATTTGATTTCAACGAATTTAGCCGAAAACTGAACTGCAATTATTCTGTAAGTTGGAGAAGATAAAAAACAAGTCTTGTATCGTATGATACTATATAATAAGATAGTATAAGATAATGATTAATTGATTAGTATTAGATAATGACAAAACACAGTAACTGGAGGGCGATTTTGCGATGGTGTACACATTTGTTTACTTCAAGAACGTTAACAGTGTGTTTGATAGCGCGTAATCAAAATGCAGTATTCCTGCATTGTGTAAACATAAACAAATGTACTCGCCTCCTCCACAAACATGACCTCCAGTCGATGTTTAGTAGAAATTAAAGTACCCTTATTAGACCTAGGTAAGATAAGAGTTTAACATTGTAAAATAGGAAAAAGTAAACTTTAGGGAGTTTAGTTTTGATTCGATTTTACAAAGTACCGTCTGAAAGTTAATGCCAATGAAGCTAAGACGATCAGTATTTCTGGAATTGGATCAAAACTTTCATAAAACAGTCTATCTCATTGAAGATAGGCGACAATATGTCTGCTACGATGAAGGGGTTCGGGTCGTATGAAAGAATACCGATGCACCTCTAATGGTACCCAATGACCAAAAGTGCCCATTAATGGGACTCTAGTGGTACCCTAAGGGACCCTAATGATGCTTTATCGCCCAAACGTGGGAACATAATAAGTTTAAGAAAAACGTTTATTATGATGAAATATTTTCAATTAAGGAACGGACGTCTGTTTGCACAGTTGTTAAATATTTTGCAAGAATAAGCACTTAAGCAGCAAAATTTGTCATCTTATTATACCAAAGTGCCGATTATACCTAAAATGTCTTATTCTACCGATGGCGTTCTGTCCAGTTAACTGAAATGAGATGAGCTTTGCTTGGCTTTCATGGTCAAATCGGGATTCCACTTGATAATAGGAAAATTATTGTTGGTTTCACTTGATAAGAAGAAATCTATTGTTGATTTCACTTGATAAGAAGAAATCTATTGTTGATTTCACTTGATGATAGGAAAATTATTGTTGGTTTCACTTGATAATAAGCAATATATTGCTGATTTCACTTGATAATGAGAAATCGATCGTTAATTTCACTTGATAATGAGAAATCTATTGTTGATTTCACACGATAAAAAGAAATCTACTATTGGGTATAACGATTGACGCTACTCGTTCAGATATTTAATTAACTTGTAAAGTTGTTGAGGTGTTGTCCTCAGTATATACGTGGACCGGTAATCTAAATCATTAACCATTTAGCAGTCACCGATCGAGGAGAATTCCATGATACGGTAGTAACATAGCATAACAGCAGACAATACCTATTACCTAGCCACTGTAGTTATGAGACAGTACTTCCATGATACGGTAGTAAGATAGCATAACAGCAGACAATACTACCTAGCCACTGTAGTTATGAGACAGTACTTCCATGATACGGTAGTAACATAGCATAACAGCAGACAATAATACCTAGCCGCTGTAGTTATGAGACAGTACTTGCTAAGTGCTAACTTGTGACTGTTCGCTACAGTTCAACATTGAATTGAATTCACGTGTCGCCGATATTTTTGTGAGCTGTTCCGAAACGTCCAGCCTTCATTGTCCATAACTATAATGTTTAGACGAAACGGTGATGTGTCTTTACTGACTAAAATCGTTTCGTGTGCTGGACTTGTCAAGGCTTTATGAAAATAGAGAAAAGTAGTTCTATTAGCTTTGCAGCTTTTTTTGTTGATGCTTATGTTCAGTTTAACCTCGAGCTTTTTAAAATCTTGTTTGGAATTATAATGGTCAATTATAATAGCATACGGAGGACAATTTCCAGGAAATTTATTGCATTGTACATTCAATACATGCACCCAGGGCCATCTTGCTCTGAAACACGTTAACATGAACATAGGTAAGGACGATTATTACCATGTTACCAAGTGCAGTTATTCCCTATACTATACACATAGAATATCACTCAATAATTCATGTAGCCGAGAGGATCTACCCGCTGTGAAAGCATACCTGAACATTAGGCTCTCATAGCAGTCTTCTCGTTTTGAAGGATCTTATTGGTTGACTTTGTCAAGTGGTTCGAAAAGGAACATTTCTATTGGTCGAATCTGCCTGTGTTCCCTCATGAATAACATTATTAGAGAGGGTACTCCGAGATTACACTGCTCTGCACACCTATAGTTGAATAATTGTTACGTCTAAGCAAACCTTCGTATCTTTTCAAGTACTTTGAGGACTGTTGTGATAGAATAAGTTACAACTTTTAAACTGATGACAGATATTTGTGCTGAGAACTAATATTGATATTTTGGTTGAGCACAGTAGCAAATATATGGTACCATCTTACATCAAGCTGCTAGCAGATAGTCTGATTTACGTATTACCATGAGTGGGGCGACCACAAGTTATATCTGCAGATCTACTCATCGGAATTGTTCATACGTGACGAAGAGATGTCAGGGTCAATCGAACTACTTAGTATAATGGAAACTGCGAAGCAGTTCTGAACCAGATTACACCCGAGACCTATAGTACCTACTCAACAACCTTGTTTGTAGAGTCAAATGTCGGATTGATTATATCACGTGCTCGATAAGCTAGGTCCTATAAATGTACATCCTTAAACTGGCGATATCATTGTTCAACAACAGAAAAACTGCTTGAATCTTTTGTTAGTGTGGTAAATCACAGCTACCTTACTGCTTAGCTCTTGTAACATATACTCAATATCTATATCAAGTCTCGATTTTTCCAGTTCACTTATGATACTTATGGGGACCAGAGTAAGAGTCTTGAACACTGGTGTTCTTTCGTGGATGCTTCTGGTTTCCCAGATCTAATTTTACAGTTCGAATCTTCAAGTACAATTCCTGTCACCATATTACAACTTACTAAATTAGGATATAAGCCGGCTTAATAACAAACTTCATTCAGCTCATAAACTTCATTTTGCTATCATACATTGCTATATAATTGTTAGACAAAGTTCCAACTTTCAAATAACACAGTTGTGGTTAGTTGAGTCGAAGTCGAAGTGGCTATCTGCACTACATAAATATTTCACGACAAAAGTATTTCGCGACTGCACTTGATCATAAATTTAACGGTTAGTATTAGAGTTTGGTTAAGATTCTGGCCTCTGTGCCAGACACTTTGTTAAATCGTTTTCCTACTGAGGTCCCTACTGAGGCCTTAACTCTTAAGGTGTCCAGGTCCTATTTGACATGGTTGGTTCAAATAAGTTCATTTCGGTATCTTTAGGAACCCCTAAGCTAAGATACCCATCAGAGGTAAAATCTAGGTTAAATTTTAGGATCAGTTCATCTTCTTATCAACTAGCCGTGCTACATTGTTTATATAGATGAAGCTAGGCTGTTATACCACCAAGCACATTGTTCTTATTGCTAGGCTCACCTTGTTCTTACTGCTGGAGCTAGACAGACAACAACAATTCCCATTCTTATGACCTCCAATTCTATCCATGCTATATGTTTAAGTATTGTTAGTAAACTCCATCCTCTCACTGCCAAACATCAACGTTTTTGAATGCCATTAGCCCCGTTAATAGCCCAGTGTTTGAAGTAACTCTGGCAAGCCTTGGAGAGCACCTATTGGCGGAATTCACCACGTGGTACCTAATCCTATGCTTCTACTGGTTACAGTTAGTAGCCAGGGTTTCCTAACATTAGTAGAGAGCATGCATCTGAGCTCACACCACCCATTGAATCTTTTACGTTTGTTGTTGCGATCGATAAAGCCCCCTGATCTTTCCAGAAGGATAGGAGGGTTTGTTTTAAGGGTTTCCTGAAGGATAGGAGGGTTTGTTTTAAGGGTTTCGAGAAATACACGGCAGTGATGATTTGGCTGCTTCTCTGTATCACCGTCACGACAGTTCGAGCTACTTCTGGTGAGAAAACGTCTGTAATTTCACTAACATCTCTGATGTTTCGTTGTTGTTGTTCATGTTGATTCATGTCAGGCCGCTGTTTAATATTTAATAAAGTCAATGGAACAATGATTAAATAGAAGAAGTATAGGGTTTTGACCGCTGTTTAATAAAGTCAATGAAACAATGATCAAATAGAAGAAGTATAGGGTTTTGGCCGCTGTTTAATAAAGTCAATGAAACAATGATTAAATAGAAGAAGTATAGGGTTTTGACCGCTGTTTAATAAAGTCAATGAAACAATGATTAAATAGAAGAAGTATAGGGTTTTGACCGCTGTTTAATAGAGTCAATGAAACAATTATTAAATAGAAGAAGTATAGGGTTTTGGCCGCTGTTTAATGAAACAATGATTAAATAGAAGAAGTATAGGGTTTTGACTGCTGTTTAATAGACTCAATGAAACAATGATTAAACAGAAGAAGTATAGGGTTTTGACCGCTGTTCAATAGAGTCAATGAAACAATTATTAAATATGTGCTTTTGGTATGAAACATTAGCACCAAGCAGGACAGTGACTGCAACGAAACAAATAATTTAAGTCAATAAACCGCAGACTGGAAGTCGGTACAAACTGGTGTCGAGATATCACATGATTTGGAAAGCATCCCGTTTGAGATAAAAACAGATGGTACAGCTACAGCGGGGAGCGACAAGAAACTATTTATTGAATTCTTCGGTGCCACTGTAGGTAACCCTGTGGGAGGATTCCTTATTAACTTCTATGCGTCACCGAAGTTTCAGGTTTTAAGGTGTATGGAGTCTGAAAAAGATTTCCCCGGAAGCGTTAGCCTAGTACCAAGTAACCCCATCAACACATGGAAGATCGAATGGTTGAGAACCATCGAAGAGAAACGTGTGGTAGTGTATTGCAATGATGTGGAGGTTGTTAACGTAATAATATCGGACACAGAATGTAATGACAATGTTTGGAGCACATCATGGTCTGCAGACATAAAGAAGTTGAAGTTCAATGGCGGAGACACGGCATCAAAGCACTACAAAGGTAGTATGAAAAGGCATGGCTATAATGAACTTTCAGATACCGCATTATTTCTTCATTACAACTTTATTTTTTAAGCCGTAAAGTTTTCGCGGAGAACCAGATATCGAAGCAATCATCAAAGATTATTGATCAAATAAGTATCTCGACTTTAGACCCGAATATCAAAGCAAAAAAACCAAAATGACTGATAAAATAAGTATTTCTGTTTAATGCGCATTCACCGTCACCAATGTAGTTTATATACTCAATTTCAGAAATAAAACTCTGTCCCGAGTTAGATGTAACGAACTTCCAAGTCTCACCTGCCGGACCAGCGACAGACGACACAGTGGTTACAGTCACGTGCACAGAGCCGAAACGCCACGTGCTTATGGGCGGCAATACAGTCACGTGTCAGTCGGAACAGTGGAAAACATCCGCTGGGACTCCAGCTAATCTTGAATGTAGAAGATGCGGTAAGTAGGACGCTAAGATGAATTTATTTGATATAGGTACACTATAGGACTGACGGTTAGACCGGTCAGTGCCGGTGTATCAATTTAATCTTAGGCTTAAATATTGAAAATTTAACCTAATGAATTAACAAAAGAGTGAAAGTAAACTTAGGGGGTTTACCTTTCATTCTTTTGGATTCGATTTTAATGAATTAGAAACTTATAATTCCACTTCTTTAGCTTTTTACAGTTTGTTATTCATTTGATCAACTTTTAAAGTCTACGGTTGGAATGGTGTCTCTTCTTTCCACGAAAGGCAAAATTTATTGCAGAAATCAAACTTGACCGATATTTAAAATATCTCTTGATTACTTAAAGAGAATAGAGAATAATTTACTTTACTTCATAAGCGAAATAAAAGCGAAATACGCCTATAATAAAGCTGAAGTCACAATAATGTGCACAAAGCATGTGCACAGTCTTTCATCAGCCCCAGGTTTTCTCTTTAACACTAACCCAGCGTGACTCTCTACTGGACCTTTAAGAGTATCTCAACCTAGAGTATCTCGACGTTTCTGTTATGGTATGTATTATGACAACTGCAGTCTGCACTGCTCCGAACGTTGGTATTCAATGTTTTAATCTAGTTTTATTACCAGTATCTACCCTGATCACAATTCCTCCGACTTAAAGGGTGAAATATCTATAATATCTGAGATAAAAGAACCAAAGTTTATCTTCGATAATGAAAGTTGTATACCTCAGATTGTTTAATCAATTATAATTTTAGAGCGAAATCGAATTGTAAAAGATCCTATCTAAGATCATCACGCATCAACAGTAGAAAAGCGTCAGGGCTTGCAGTGTAAAGCAAGCAGTGTTATTTTCGGACAGGTAATCCACCACATTATGGTGACTTGACTTTCATGAGGAGGATTTAAAGATGTCAATGCGAACTTTCATTCAATTTAGCGTGAATGCTATCATTCCAGTATAGTTGCTGATCCAGTTTCCTGGTGCTCTTCGTGATTTAACTTAATTTATACGAATTTTACTGCAGGTCGGGATTTCACTAATTTGTTAAGTTTGTCAACCTCAACTTTGGCTCTAGTTGGGGCTCTAGCTAGTTTCAGTTGACACACCTAAATAAAAACATTATGATAAGTGAAAATATAAGATATAATGAATCTTTATTGATTTTTGATAGCTTTTTTTACAGCGAAACCTGCATTTTCTAACATCAAAATTTTGTTAAGTTTTATACCTTATAACTGGAAATGATTTTGAATATTGAAATGAATTTTATATATAAATCGTTTTCAGTGTATAACCTTAATATATAAATTACGAAGTCTGGCATTCATTTAATTTGGTATCGACTGTAAATTAATGACGGATAGTCGTCAATTCAAACAGACAACACATTTCTGAAGTCCTAAACTCTGAAGTTGCCTTGAATCATACTTCTGAACATCGCCTTAAAAAGTCTGATATTCCCATTAATTCTCCTATTTCTCAGCCTAGCCTTCGTGCAAAAATATCACGTGATAAAAAAGATTTCCTACTCTTCCCCAAGAATTCTGACGTCCATCAATTTTCCTATTTCTTAGCCTAGCCTTTGAGTAAAACTATAACGAAGGCTAGGCTCTGTATTTAGTTGTTCAGTTAACAGGTACACCCACCCTCTCGCAGCATCTTACTATTAGCACTAAGATTTGAATACCATTAAAGTATTAACCTCTACCAGCTCGAGATAAAGAGTGAGTGTGTAATTCATACCGTAACTTCCTGAAATACCGCTAAGAAGAAACTGAGAGATCCTGCCGTTTGCTTGTAGAGTATGGGTCAATTACTACACCAATGCTAATTATGATAGGAATTCATAAGCCAGAGCATTATAATTTATAGCAGGTCTCTCCGAAAAAGTACTTTAACAAAATGAAGGGATTTTTCAGTTACCATTAATCAAGTTCAGTTAGATTAAACTTTTTTGACAAGATGATATCCGTCTAATTTTCTAGCTTTCTAACGTTTTCTCGCCCATAGAATAGAGACTAGAGAGCAGGAAAGCTGCAAGTATGCGTGCGAGTCGGGTACTCGGGTATAACCTCGACAAGTCTTTTGGGAGTGACTTGGTCTATTCAAGAGGGGGAAGTAGTGCATTTGCCCAAATTAGAACGATACAGAGAAGGTCAGCATGGCCCCTGTGCATGGGCATATTACCCTTATCAAACAGCTAAATTTTAGTCGGACAAGACACTCCCAGAGTAACCATAGTAACAATAAATTAAACACAGTGAGACAGTGGTCACAGTCACGTGTTTGAACTACAGGCTTATAAGCGACATGGAGGTCACGTGTCGGCCTGAATTAGGTACCAATTTGTTTAACATTGAAATATCATTTAAATATGATAACGGACTGATGACAGAGAAAAACTAATATGAAATATGAAGAGAAAAAAGCATAATTTTTCCCTCGGTCCATTAGATTTCTACAACTTTTTACTTTTTGAACATATCCAATTTAACGATCCTGATGTCAAAGACAGTAGGCGTAAATTGTTATGATATAAACATATGATAAAGATATAAATCGTGTACCGGACACGGTCGAATAAGTATCGGACATTGTCAAATAAGTATACTGTATCGGACATTGTCAAATAAGTATCTGACACGGTCAAATAAGTATCGGACACGGTCAAATAAGTACCGGACACGGTCAAATAAGTACCGGACACGGTCAAATAAGTATCGGACACGGTCAAATAAGTATCTGGCACGGTCAAATAAGTATCGGGCACGGTCAAATAAGTATCGGACGCGGTCAAATATGTGTCAGACACGGTCAATTTAGTATCAGACACGGCCAAATAGGTATCGGACGCGGTCAAATAAGTATCGGACACAGTCAAATAAGTATCGGACACGGTCCAATAAGTATTGGACATAGTTAAAATAATAACTTCCGGCGCAAAATTTTGCTGAACTAAGAAACAAACAAACAACTAACGACAAAGAACCGACAAATAAGAAACTGACGGAAAAGATCTGTTAAAGATTAAGACAAAACGAACAACAAATACCTTCATGTAGGCCTTCTCGAGAAGAGACACCCAAAACTCGTTCTTGTTGGAGCTGTAGGAACAGAGGAGATCACCGTGTCGATCAGTAGGCAGGTAATCGTCTATCGTAACCTGGCAACGTGATACATAAGAACACGTGACTATCGTTACAACACGTGACTATTGTTTATACGTTGCGACGTGATACATAAGAACACGTGACTATGGTTACAACACGTGACTATAGTTACCTGGCAACGTGATACATAAGAACACGTGACTATGGTTACAACACGTGACTATAGTTACCTGGCAACGTGATACATAAGAACACGTGACTATCGTTACAACACGCGACTATTGTTACAACACGTGACTATCGTTACCTCGCAACGTGATACATTGGAACGCGTGATTATCGTTACAACACGTGACTACTGACTATCGTTACAACACGTGACTATCGTCTATCGTTACCTGGCAACGTGATACATAAGAACACGTGACTATCGTTACAACACGTGACTATCGTTACCCGATGGTGACGTAACTGCACTCGATGTGTAGGAATAGAAGAAAAAGATTGATGAATTGCTAACCGGAGGTCTTTTAATATACTATTCATGTCGAGGAAATGTATTTTAGAACAGAAAGCCAATTACATACCTTCCGGTACACTCCATTTAACCAAAGTCGGACCACGTATTTTCCACTAGGATTTACAACTGGAACACCTTTCCTAAAAAGAGGTTCATTAGATCGTTCTTGTTGCATTGTGATCATGGGGGTCAATCCTGAAATATTTTTTAAAAAAGCAACTAGGTTTGTATATTTAATGTACAAATATTAAAGATACCTATTCTGAGGGTAGATGATGTTGGTGATGATAGGGGTCTTGAATCTCCGCTCAAAGTGCGCACTGACAGCGAGAGAAGCGACAAAGGAGCAGTCTGACACAACAGTTTGACGGATACTGAATGCGGAGGCCAACTTAACTATTGCAGGCTCTTCCGATATGTCAGTTATCCTCTTCCAACCTGATAATAGCCGGCCGTTTATTAGAATTATCTGCTCGTAATTTGATTAAAACTTTGTAGTTTGTTTTGGTTTTTAATTTAGTATTAAAGAGGCTGGTTATTTGACCTTTTTTAAGATTACCTCCAAAATGTTTCTTCTGTTTGTCCGCCAATCCGAGATTTCCATTTTTATCTGTAAACTTTTCCATGTAATAGAATTTATCAAATCTGAAGATTAGTATTCAGTTTCATTACAGTACTCACTACTGATTTTGTTTTTGTTTATGTCTGTAAGACTACTAAATTCAATTTTCAAGCAATTGCCTCATTCCAAGAGTCCATTGTTCCCTCCACCTACCGATCGGAGTCCATCCAAGGTAGAAACAGCTGCTTGTTGATGTAGGAGGACTTCTTGAGTAGGTCCACCTCTTCAGGCTTCAACTTCCTCACAACACTGGTCGGTTCTACAGAGTTGGAGCCAGGTGTCGTGTCAGGAGGTTCCTCCGACCTGGGGACTTCCTCCCTCCGGGATATCGTGGGAGGTGCTGATTCTGGGTTGAAGTGAATTGTGCTAGTTTATCGAGCTCACAAGAGGTTATTTTTATTGTTGTTGAAGTGTAAACCTCAAAGTGGATTTATAGTGAGTTAAAATGAAGTCTCAGCTCACATGCCAGAATATAAATCCTTGATATGAAGGTGGCCTAAATACTCTAAAATTATGAGGAATTCTAACCACTTTCACTGGATGAGCCAACGTAACCAGTGTCACTGCTTAGAGTGTTTTTGTCTTTCAGCTCTGTTTCCTGCTGAATCACTCTCGTTAGCTCCTCTGCCCTGGAAAGTAGTGTCAGTCTTAACACCTACAATGAAATTTGTTTCGGGAGTCACAGATTAGGTTACCTAACCATTTGTATACTATTTAAATTCAACATATTTAGGAGGGGGTTCTGTAGACATATAACAAACGAATGAAGCATAATACAGCAAAACCTCTATTAACCGGGCCTCTCGGGGAAAAGGGAGAATGCCCGGTAAATCAAGGGACACGGTAAATCGAGGCACGGTGAATCGAGGTTTTAGTGTACAATTTACGTCATCTTATATCGATCAAAAGTATAGGGAATATATGATAGATACCTGCGTAAACTCTGATCTGCTCGAAGGCTGAGTTTTTGAATTGTTGACTGCATGCTAACGTTTGACCTCTGAAAATAAAATATTTTAGCAGTGATTTAGCAATCATATGTCATGAAGTTCTATGAAAAAAAATTACAGATTATTTCTACAATGGCTGAGTGGCGCAGAGCGTACAGCATTGGACTTTCAATCCAGATGTCCCGGGTTCGAACTCTACTGCTCAGCCACGGAGTGATCGTCTTAGACGTTCTGCTTAGGACTCCGGTAGGTCTATGCAGCCCCCGAAACCGTCGACTCAGCTAAATCGACGGAAAGGTTGATTGAGAGTTAAATGAGTAGCTACCCTTGTAGTAGCAAAGCCTCGGGCGAATACAATACTTGTAAAATGTAACTTAAACGACGCTGGTCTTATATGATCTTCCGGTTCCTCTAATTGGCCGGTTACATTGTAACCACATGGCTGTTGGATACACAGAAGTACAATAAGAGTTACTTTTTTAAATTAATAAATCTGTCATTAGAGTTCTGCAATCACACGAGTTAACAAATAGAATCAAATGCCCTTCAGCACGAGGGTCTAACCAAACCGTGGTATGCCGTGGTGTGTCGGTAATCGGTATTAACAGGGAGATCCATGCATCCCAGGGTCCTCCCTTTTGAAATGAAAATTTAGGAAACATTTTAAGGCTAATTAGTATCAGGCAAGGATCCATCTGGCATTTAAGTTAGTACGACTGCAAATTTGCCCCTTCAGAATAACTGTAAAAGCCTAGGTGCAGGTGTATCAATTACAAATTATGTCTGTAGCTCTTTATTGTATTTGCAATTACAATTATAATTCTTATGCTTTCATTATAAATTGAACCTTTTCCCAAAGATTTTGTAGAGTTTTGCATTGTACAAGTCAATGCAAAGTCAAAAATATTTTGATGTTAATAAAATTATCTCTATTTCTATGAATGCTCTATCTTATTCCATGATTGATTGAAATACATAAATCATAATTTCATACCCGAGACGTAACCCAATACATACCATTGTTGCAGCACTAGGAATGACAAATTTTTTGCCTTCAGAAAGCAGTGACTGGCATCCATGAGTCAAAATTTCATAAAAGATTTTTCCAGGGGCTTTGCCCCCACCCACCACAAGGGACTCCGCCCCTGGAACCTCCTGGGAGCTGTACCCCCATACCCCTGCTGTAAGGCACGACCAAAGCCAATGCTTACAACAACAGCTAGTTTCCCTCGCCTATGTGGGATCCCCTTATCCAATAATCCTAGCCACGCCCCTGAGCTGGTATGAACTATAAATGGCACTACTATAACTCTTTTGTGAGACTTTAAGAAATAAAGTTGTATTGAATACTTCTACAAGTTTTTTGTCTAAAACCTCGCAAGAGACTGAAAAACGAAATTTGCAGTCTTAAATGGAATAAATGCTGACTGCTGTTTCCCTTTCCTGAGTTTGTAAATGACTTACTGCTTCCTATTGTTCCTATATTTATTCAATACAAAACACACGTTGAATGACCGCTACCCGCAAGATAAGAGATGTTGAAAGATAAAAGTGCGTCAAAATGTACAAAAAGGGATAAGTGAGATAAATGAAGACAGACCCAAGATTGATCTGTGGTGGATTATTCAACCACTCGCACTGCACTTTTCTTTTCGGGAATTTGGTTGCAATGATCATATTTGAAATGTTAGATCATTGATTTGTGAAAACACCTAAACACGTACATACACAACAAAAAGCGTGTATACACATTTCCCAACCAGCCCCACGATCGTTTACCCTCATTAATACCTTCTTTTTGTGCTTTCACCGGAAAAGGCATACACTATAAAGTAGAAAAGGAAAACTGAACTCATGATATAGCTATTGTCAATTTAAGAATCTTTCATAATGGTAACAATGATAAACTTTCACGTTTTATAACCTGTGATTTCCAACATTCAGCAGGAATGACATGCAGAATTATGTATTTCTTCCTAACTGCCGGAGTTTTAGGATGGACAGGTTCCTTTTCCTCATCTTCCGACCTTGCTTCACAACCCATCCCTTACTCCTTCTCTAAAACAGATCCAGTCAGGCCATCGTTGAGATCGATAAAGGAGACGGAGATCTTATCACTGGAATATTGTCTTGAGCTGAGCGTGACCATTGACCCGCAAGAACAATCGCTAAGTTCCTTCAAGGCAGGAGGGGCCCTTAAATGCTGGCTTTACTGCAAGCTCACTTTCAGTTGTTACATATTTTCATTCGACACGGTAACTGGAAGCTGTTCAACGTACAGTGAGCGCCAGGAATTCTCGTACAGGCAAAGCAAGAAGTTCAGCTACATCGCCAGGAAGCAGTGCATGGAAGATGAGCCAGCGGCGATGGTATTGGAAGCAGGTATTGTTAACCCTCTGCCGGGGTATGAGTTCTTTATCCGACAAATAGAGCCCATGATGTCTTGTCTTACCAAAGTGGAATCAGAGGAACCAGATGCTGATCTAGTGAATGTAGGTGGTTACAGAGTGAGATGGAACACGTGTGCGGAAAGTAACAGCTGGGGTCTGAGAAGGGTTGAACACGAAACTGACAAAATAAAAACCCAAGAATTTTTCCAGATTTTTTATGATTGAGGAGCCGAATATGTGTCTGGATGTACATCAGCCTGAGTCTGGTCGCGCTTTAAGGAAACAAGTCATCTTAACTAAATGTCGGGAAATAACGGAGCAAACCGAGGAGGATAGACA
>JH153913.1:72008-84769 GCA_000226015.1 Mnemiopsis leidyi | reverse complement strand
TTCGGAATTCATTCCATCACTGAAGCACAGAGTGAGGCAAGGGCCTGGTCCCTTATCCAGGGGTAGGAAACGATCAAAATTCAGGAGCACTCCTCGGCATTACCTTTACGACTTCGTCCACTCTGCGAGGTCTGGCTGGTTGTCATCTGTCTCAGTTCACTACTACACATGGAGAGGTAGACAACTGGAACAAAGTCCCTTTCTTCTTACCGGGAGAAGAAGTGACAGTGTTGTGTGAACCGGGGTACGGGGTGTCTGCTCTCAACTACTCCTCCCTGCAGAGTCTTGTTTGTGGAGAGGGTAAGAAACCTCTGCCTTGTTCCTTAATCAAGAGTGAGGAAGAGCAAGACGAGGAAAAGAGTGAAGGAGAGGCGGAAGAAAAAGAGTGGGAAAATGAGCAAGTGGAGAAGAAGTTTGAGAAGGAGACAGAAGGAGTTGGGGTGAGGGATTTGCGATTCTATTTGTTGCTCACTTTTGCCATTGTGGGATCCACCGTTGCTCTGATTGAGCTGGCGTTGATCTTCGTGATTCGAAGAAAACAAATAATAAGGAAGGTAAGAAACGATGTGTTCAAGTTACTGCTGATAGCAAGTAGCTACGACCTGGATCGTCAATTCTGGAAGAATGGGTGAAAGGAAGTTTGGAGTCACAAATTTTAAATAAGAAGCTAGAAAACAGTGCTATCTAGTTTCTGGTTTGTTGAAATTTGAGAACGCTCCCCAAAAATACTTTTCTCTATTGTCTAGGCTTTTGTGAGTAAAAATAAGCCTATGCTGTGTTTTTGTGATGTTTTACTTATGCAATAAGGTTGCAATTTAAGAAAACATAAAATATATAGTTTAAATGTCATTTTGACACGTTAAACATAAAGAACTATTTAATGTTCTAATATTTCTGACGAAATATTGAAAACAATTATGCAACCGATTGCAGATGTAGCCATGTACAGTAAAACTTCTATTTACCGGGCATCTCGGGAGAAAGGGAGAAGGCCCGGTAAATCGAGGGACACGGTAAATAGAGGCACGGCAAATAGAGGTTTAACTGTATCTCACTCACAACACACTATGATTATATCTTCGGAAATCAATTTGAAACATCCTGTTGGCAGAAATCTTTAGTACCCCGAATACCAAAAGTTGATGCAAACAAAAAGGCAATGAAAGGTACCAACCCAAATGGCAAGAATGATCAAGCAACAAAGGAGAAATTATGGAAAGTAAAAACAAAATTTAACTAACACTAAAAGTGGCAAACAGTAACACTAAGCGACAACTTTGTGGTGATTCAAATGATAAGATCGGCTTTTAAGGCATATATTAAACAAACTTCTAGTCTGTTTAGCAGTACAGCACTGTATGATCGCACAACTCTCATCTTAAAGTGCAAAAGCTTTCTGTGAACAAAATACTGTGAACAAAATATTGCCAAAAACAGTCAGGAAAGACAGGACGCAGTGTAACCCCAGATGTTTGTAAGATCATTGATGCTGACTGAGCTAGTAAGCTTACCTCTGCAATATGTTTATTTTCACTACTTTATTTAAGTTAGTCAAATTATCAAATGAAAGTAAAACTGAAACATTTGGTGCATGTAAACAATGACGATTGTATACTAAGTTAGGATCAGTTGGTTCGCTTTGCCGGCTTAACTTTTTGTATATTTTCCCGACAGTGTTTGATGAAGATGTTAAAATAAAGCTATTTCAATTCAAGTTCGCGCGCAATGTTTTCAGAAAATAGCCATGCGTGAAGTTTTCAAGATATTTGCTTTCGCGCATTTCATACCAATCTTGATGAAGACCGTTTTAGAAATGTGTCGCCGGCGTTTAGAGTCGGCCAGTTAAAAAACAACTGTAAATTGAATGTCGATGATCGATCAAGGGTTGATGGAGTAGAAACTAGATTGTAGAGTGCCTTCGATATAGAATTTAATGTAAATGCTGTTGGAACCCTCTTACTAAGACAATGTACAGCACTGCCATATAATGCCAACTTGCTACCGGGGTGTCTGTGATAACGAAAATTGGGGGTTGTGAGCAAGCAAACGCAAAGCTACAGGATCTGGCACGTGTATCAACCAGAGGATCGGTCGGAAAATAGGGCGAGGGGACTGAAGCGAGAATCGAACCCACGACCTCCAGTTATCCAGTCTGTTGCTTTAACCACTATAGGATGTAATTTCTTTCAAAGAATACGCAAGAAAGAGCTGAATTGGACACAGGAGAACAAAAAGTAGTATTCACAAAAGTAATCAAGCTATATAAAACAAACAAGAGCGGAGTAGTCCTCAAAAACACAATTAAATCAGGTAATCCAGTTTATTTTCTTACGATTGTTGATGATGAGCAATAAAGCACATTACATATTTACATCTACAAACTAGAGCTAGCATGAAGCTCAGGTCTGACAGACAATATATTTTCAGGAGTCTGTGCCGGATGTTCCACCTGCAACGTCTTACAAGACCACAGGTCCCTTAACAACAACCTTGACATTCCTGACAAATTAGCCATAACAAACTTTCTGAAGCTTGGAATAGTGAGGCTATAAATGTAAAAGTTTGCCATGACATTGAGAGCAGTCAGAAACTCTGAAACTCTTAAAACTCCTTTAAACTCATCAGAAGAGATTCCCATACATGTCACCACGACAAAACTTACAGTATCCGGCACTATGGATACACAAAACACCGTACTCGTTATCACCACAGTAACCATGCCTTGCCAACGTGGGCCACGCCCGCTGCATGCGCTAACAGTCCGCGCGCGTACAAGATACGCTAGAGTCCCACACGTGGAGACAATGACAAGGACGACTGGGAGGATGTTAGTGAGAGCAATACTGAAGTAGACCAGGAGACGATCGTGGAGAGAGTACTCACTAGGACGACCATAGTTCATGTTATAGTTGCTGTAACTAAACACGAGGCCATGTTTGTCGTACACAAACCGTAATGCCGGAAATATGTGAGAAACAACCCAGGTGAGCGCGCAAATGAGGTGAGCGTTTTTCTTTTTCCAGAGAGTTGTTCTGAGAGGGTAGGAGAGGATGAGGAACTTGCTGCATGTTAGGGTACAGATGAGGAATGTTCCGCCTTGTGTGCTGTAGTATTGGAAGTAGACGTTGAAGTAGGCTAGGACTTCTCCCAGGATCCATCTGTTTGCTATGAGGGATATCAGGGTGGGAAGGACAAAAGATAGCGAGGTTAGAATGTCACAAACAGCGATATGCTGCATGATGGTGACTAAAAACTTGTTGAGTTTTATAGCGTTGTATTTGATTGTAGCTAAGAGAATGATGGAGTCTCCAATCAGTGAAGATAGAAGAACGATCAGCAGGTAGGTTATCCAGATACACCGCTCTCCAGTGCTGTGTATTCCATATTCCTTGTAGTAATTAGAGGTTGTAGACATGTAGTAGTTAGTGGTTGCAGTAATCATGGTCTTTAGAAAAACGGTAGGTGGCGCGGCGAGAGAGTCGTATTCAACAAGAAAATCGCGAAGTATTGAAAATTTAAGATTAACAGATAGACTTTACAAATGTAACACGTAACTCTGCACGTGTAACACGTAACTTGTAATTAGAGCCAGGGTGGTACTAAAGGTGAAGTTTGGAGGGAGGGGATTCAGAGGTGTTTCTCCTTTGTGGGACTCAAATTTCCATAATTCGTATCCTAGAGACGGAAATTCTCACCTAGATACTCAAATTCTTACCTATAGTCTAAGTGTGCAAAGGTAAATTTACAATTGTGCAGTATTTCTGAGGAACTACAAGTACAGGCTCTCTGTTAGACTCTTGTTGCGACTGCAAGTTTTGGTCTGTTAGTCTTCTATGAAGATCGATTGAGCTATTTCAGTGGTTTTTACTAAAACTAATGCTTAGCGATAACACATAAGTACATAAACTTTTGGGGGACTAAACGTTGTATTGCGATAACGTGACCAGTCGATATAACCAGTTATACCCAGTAGACATCAATCATTCTAATTTCTATCGGTAACACAAGCTCAGGCATGCTGGTTTAAGTGAGTATATTAGCATATTAGTATCGGTAACACAAGCTCAGGCATGATATTTTGGTTCAAGTGAGTATATTTGATCACAACACGTATTATGACACAGGTGACGCAAAAAACGTTCTTAATAAAAACTAAAAAATAATTTGAAACCCTTGAATTAGAGGACCTAATTAGAAACCCTAAATTTATGTTTTCGTCGATTGATAAGAATGTACATCAAATCGCATGTGTCTAATCTTGAACAATGAACAATCCCAAAAGTCTATAGTAATTCCGAGAATTATTGCTGCCCTAAATTTGAAACTAGAATTAGGGACAGGAGAGCGAATTCTCTCGCATACAGCTGTTCGAATCGTCTGTACTGCTGTGTATTTGTTAC
The DNA here is from genome assembly GCA_000226015.1 of Mnemiopsis leidyi. Lineage (NCBI taxonomy): Eukaryota > Metazoa > Ctenophora > Tentaculata > Lobata > Bolinopsidae > Mnemiopsis > Mnemiopsis leidyi. Next base: position 80,369 of record JH153913.1, on the reverse strand, counting down.
TTGTTGCAATCAATCTTATTTCAAGCGACATTACGCGACCATTTCTTTATTTAGTTATTTTAGTACTGTTTTGAGAATAAACTATGTGATAGAATTAATTTGATTTCTCCTCATTTGTCATCAAGTGTCATTTTCACTGAACTATAAACTGTAATAAATCACGAGAAACATTCATCATACAGCACCTGTTAGTGATCAGCTGTAATCATAGAAGCCTCAGACATGTATACCTACTTAGTAAGTGCTAGTTTGAGTTGCAGTCAGTTTGCTGGTTCTTTTTAATGTGGAAATAGTTGAATTTAGCATTAATTCGTTGGTTGGGTATGAAACCTCGCCCATACCTTTTTCAAAATTCACTTAATTAATTGGTAAACTGTAACTGCATGGCACATCGCCACATCAGACATATTTGATTGACTTATAACCTTTAATTAAGATTTTAAAGTTTCGATTCAGTCATTGTTTCAAAATAATCCTGTAGATTCCAGGACGTTTTAAACCCCAATGATATTGGACATTCCCCAGGAAACATGACCGAGAACGAAATCACCAACATTGCAGAGCGATCTATCTGGATAACTTACCTGCTGATCGTCCTTCTATCTTCACTGATTGGAGACTCCATCATTCTGATAGCTACAATCAAATACAACGCTATAAAACTCAACAAGTTCTTAGTCACCATCATGCAGCATATTGCAGTTTGTGACATTCTAGCTTCTGTAACCTTTGTCCTCCCAACGATAATATCTCTTATAGCAAACACGTGGATTCTTGGAGATGTTATCCCTTACATTCAGGTATATCTGGAAGCTGGAACATTTACAGGAACCAACACGCTCATTGCTATCTTGACAACCAGCAAACTTTTACTTCTGAAATTCCCTTTGAAACCGAGATACTGGAGGACTAAGAACGCCCACGTGATTTGTGTTGGTGCATGGATCGTTTCTGGGTTTCTCCCAAGCATTCCGTTTCTTGTCCACAATCTAAAACCAACATTCAGCTACATTGAATACAACACCAACTATGGCTCTCCATCAGACAGTGTAAAAGCTCACAAAATAATCGTCCAAACCGTTTACATGCTTATAGTCGGAATTCCAACCATAATCGTGGTGACAACGACAGTTAGCATTGTGGTGTACATGATCAAGTCAAGGAGGGTAGCCAAGCGAACCGGAGCAGCGCGGAGATGGCAAGGGGTTGCAACGGTTGTCATAACAGCAGGTGTTTATTGTGTGTCGGTTATACCGTCAGGGATCACATTTTATATAGGTGGGTCTGGAAACACGGTTGTTAGGGATCGGGTGCTGGAGACTCTGCCAACTTTGAACTTTATGTGTAATTTTTATATTTATAGTCTAACTATTCCTAGTTTTAGAAAGTTTATCATATCGAACGATTTTGATATGTCCAGAAGAGTTGTTAGGAGATTTTGGATTTGTAGAGATTTGCAGAGACAAAATTCTACACATCAAAATATGATCGAAATTGTAAGTTGAAGAATTCACCTGTTATGTCGCAAACCCGCTACATAATCGTACAGCTAATCAGCTAATCAGCTATTATACAGATAGCTCTAGTACCACTTACATTGAGGTTCATATCAGCTGTAATCAAGTTTTATGGACATTCTATATATTATAATGAGGTGCACCATTACTCTATTACTCTATTCAACATTTAGCCACTATTACACTTTGTTTTGTTTTTAAAATTTGTCGATACAAGCTAATTAATGATATTTTTACATAAGTGCATTATCCTGTTGACAGCTAATGTAATTGAACGAGTGTAAAAGGAAGATTAAGTAAACAAAATAAAATAAATCCTGGCTTTTATAACACGCTTCAACTGTTACAAATATCAAATATCAAAAGTATTCAATATTAAGTTATTTAAGCGTGGCCTTCAGTAAACTCCAAAAAAACAAGGGACCTATTTATCATTGCTAAAAGCCAAATAAGCCAAATTAGTCTGCAGATTTGTTAGCTAAACGTCTTTATTTAATCAGGAATAAGGTTACTGCTATTCTGATAATTGTTATTACAAAATAGTTCTTGGATTGTACAAATGTACAATATGACACGGTTCTGGCCACATGGGTAGGAATACATTTAGTCCTCTAGAAAATCTTAAAATATAAACAAGAATATTGGCCGCTTTCATTGTGCCACTGTCAGTCGACTGCTGAATTTCCCGTATCATACCGTCGCTTATTGTTATCAAAATTCGCCAAGTGAAGAATCAAAAAGAGAATCAACCACTAACCAGGCAAATCGCACATCTGCAGCTGGTTTTTCAGAAAAGCTATAATCGACCTCATAACCACCATGGCTCACCGACTTAACAAATAACAGACTTGAAGAATTAAGTCTTTCCATAGCATCTGGGCATCTGTGGTTATAGATTTAAAAATGTCGACATAAAGTGCGGCTCTAACTAGCCATTTCAGTCCTGTAAACTTGTATGTAATTTTTGTTGACAGAGTGGTGTTATCAGTTAAAACACCTGCTTCCCTGCAATGATTTGAAACTAGATCTAGAGACCTGGTAACATTCCGACTAGGCAAAACTAAAAATTACTTTAGCGTTTCATCTTTTTTTCTGCACGAACGCTGCTCTTTTTTCTCTTTTCTAGTCGCTGCTTATTTCTTAATGTGGTAATATTGGCTCATGTTATTACGCATTAATTCATGTGCATAGCCTGTATGTAGTGTGATTATCATTAATTTAATATGTGCCGGATGAAATTATAGAGTTTAGATATCATCTAAAGTAGTGGGGGACCTAACATGAGATGACTCTATGTAGGCAACCCAAAATCATTTTCATCATAGATAAAAATATGCTCTTGTGTGGGATAAAATAAGTCTCATAGTTCCAGCTACCACCCGGACAACAACCGTGGAAGTTCCTGAAACAGGAACTTCCACAGTTGTTGTCACATCACCAGATCAAGACAAATATAATCTTGGTTACGTACTAGGTAGTTCGTTTAATTAATTCCCTCCAGGCTTAGCTACTGCATCACAGCCATAGCTTATGATGCAGGGGACATCCCTTTAATTAAGATATTGGATGTTGCTGATTTTAAACTTGCTATTTCATTCACCCCATTTCCACAGTTGGTTATGGTAAGCTCTATCAACTCTAGCGGGGAAGGGACTCTGGGAAGGGGAGAGCGATGTATCTGGATAACTTACCTGCTGATCGTCCTTCTATCTTCACTGATTGGAGACTCCATCATTCTGGTAGCTACTATCAAATACAACGCCATTAAACTCAACAAGTTTTTAGTCACCATCATGCAGCACATCGCTGTTTGTGATATTTTGGCTTCCATATCATGTGTCCTTCCAACCATGATATCCCTCATTGCAGACAGGTGGATTCTGGGGGACGCTCTAGCCTACATCCAAGTACATCTAGAAAGCGGAAGTTTCACGGGAAGCAACCTACTGATCTGCATCCTGACTACCAGCAAGATATTGATACTGAAGTTCCCTCTTCGAACTGGGAGCTGGACTACTAGAAATGCCCATGTAGTATGTGCTGCTGCATGGATGTTGTCACTCTGTTATCCTGCAATTCAGTTGATGTACGATAAGAACGGAGTTTCTTTCAGCTACATCGAATACAACATCAACTATGGCCCGACATCGGACGATTCAGAGGAAACCAACGTCCCTATTTTCATACTATACGCTCTCATGGTCTTTACCCCGGTAACTCTCATCGTTACATCAACACTTCTCACTTTCCTTTACCTTGTGAGATCGAGGATGGTTACTCAGAGATCAGGCGGTGATAAGAGATGGCAGGGTATGGTGGTTGTGGTTACCACGGCAACCATCTACTGCGTGTCTGTCATTCCTGGAAGTGTAACTATTTTCGTAGACATACCGGAGATTACCAGCAACAGAGTTTTAGAGTCGTTAGTTACACTGAACGTGATGAGCAATTTCTACATCTACAGTCTTACCATTCCGAGTTTCAGATACTTTATGAAGTCAAAGGCTTTAGCCATGTCCAGGTGGCTGGTTAGATACATCAGACATTGCAGCCAACTTCAGAGTGATGATCTAGCTCGGTCTGAACAGAGAGATGTGAGTGAAAACCGTCATGCAACAGTTCAAACCGTCAACTCTTTGTGAAACAGAGAAATAAACCGTCAGCTCTTTGTGAAACAGAGAAACAAACCGTCAGCTCTTTGTGAAACAAAGAAACAAACCGTCAACTATTTGTGAAACAGAGAAACAAACCGTCAACTGTTTGTGAAACAAAGAAACAAACCATCAGTGATCAGCTCTTTGAGAAACAGAGAAACAAACGGTCAACTCTTTGTGAAACAGAGAAACAACTCTTTGTGGAACAGAGAAACAAACCGTCAGCTCTTTGTGAAACAGAGAAACAAAACGTCAACTCTTTGTGAAACAGAGAAACTGGGTGGGTGAGAATAGCCCAATAAGTATGCCATGACTGTACTGTAGCATGAAAATAAGAAACTACCCTGTTAGATAGTCTGATTATCTATGAGAACTGCTTACTTTTTGACACAAATTCTATGGCATTTTGTCAATGATATATAAAATTGAGAAAATTTCGAGGGATTTTTAAATGTCTTGAAGAGTTGAAATACAGAACTGTAGTCCAGATGTATTGAATCGAACTTGAAAAAGTTAGTAATTTCCAATGAATATTTGTAAGATTTTGGAAGGAACGGATGAATTATTAATATTAACCAATAACACAAATGATTTATTGATTCAATTAGTAAGTTCAATTTCAATGGTTGCGTGCAGACTTCACACGGTAAATTTTTGGCGATTAACAAAATAGGTAGCTCACTAATTAGCTAACTACTTGTTCATTAACTCTTCCAGTTTATATCATTATCGGCATTATTGTTGGTTAGCTTATTGCAGTTAATTCGATAGATCTAAGTGCTGGTTTCTCGATTCCAATTTCCAACTTCATCGATTTTATAGCATATTGAAAGTTGTATACGTCTTGAAAATTCAGTTATTTGCTTTACTGAACTGGAGGTAGATAAATTTGAATTAACTTATGCACAACCAGTTTAAGTATGAGTACCGTTCAGAACTAACTTAAGTACTTAGAAACCACGAGCTTCCTACTCTATCACTAATGTAGGCTTATACCATCTTTAGTCGTGTTTAAATACAATAGCATCACTCGCATGGGTTGCTGTGCCTTTCTTACTTTTAGCAGCTTTACTGTTACACTTATTTAAGTACTTGCTCCTTTCTGTTACACTTACGAAACCTGTACTTCGAATCTTTACTATAGCTATAGGGCCTTCTAAGCTTAATAGTCAATTGTAAATAGCTTTCGAACCTAAGTATTATAATCAAGTCTAAGGGTTTTATTTTAAAGAAACTATCGGATATATCTTATTAACTTAAATCGGGGTATGTTATACATAGTTAATATTGCGAAATAGAGTATATAACTATGAAATATTACGGTAGAAATGTGATCTATATTCTGATTATTGTCTGAAAAATCATCGCAGCGTTTTCAGAGCCATGATAACCTCTTCAAGCTTCGACGAATTTGGAATCCATAGCACCGTAGAAAGATCTTTCTGGATTACCTATCTGCTGATTGTACTTCTATCTTCACTGATTGGAGACTCCATCATTCTGATAGCTACAATCAAATACAACGCTATAAAACTCAACAAGTTTTTAGTCACCATCATGCAGCATATCGCTGTTTGTGATATTCTAGCTTCTGTAACCTATGTTCTTCCAACCATGATATCTCTTATAGCAAACAAGTGGATTCTGGGGGATGCTATAGCTTACATTCACGTATACTTAGACACAGCAAGTTTGGTTAGCAGTAATATTCTAATATGTGCCCTGATTTGCAGCAAACTGCTCTTACTAGAATTCCCTCTTCATGCACGACGCTGGACACTGACAAAAGCTCACATCACATGTGCTTGCATATGGATTTTTGCCCTCAGCATCCCAGCAGTACGACTAAGCCTTGACGGCGAGGGTTTAGTCTTTGACTTTATCGAGTACAACATAAACTACGATTACATCTCAAAGTACTCAAAAGCAGTGAAAATAGCCATCCACACTATCAGTGTCTTGGTGATAGACATTCCAGTTGCCATAGTGATAATAACGACCTGCTTGACGCTGGTACACTTGATAAGATCCCGGAAAGCGGCCCGGAGAAGTGGAGGAGATCAGAGGTGGCAAGGCATAGTGACGGTGGTAGCGGCTGGGACTGTATACTGTGTTGCTAATCTACCTGATAGGACAACCTTCTTGATATTCGATGTTATCAGCTCTACAGAGATTCCTCATCATATCTATTTGAGTAGGTTTTGTGAATGTTTCAGTACTTTTAATATTATGTGCAACTTTTTTATCTACAGTCTGACGGTTCCGAGCTTTAAAGCCTTCCTCAAGTCGAAGATTACAGATGTTATTTCGGGAAAAGTAAGGGAATACTGTCGGTGTGGTAGAAAGGAGGCGACAAGAGAACAGGATAAAGAGAACAGCGGAAATAAGTTTGATCTTATGGAATGTGGGACACGGATTTAGGTAGTACCGATTTAGAACAGACTTAGTAGAGACTCTATTAAATGGAAGGTATTCTATAACAACATAGCAACTCCACAGGAATTATTGCTATTTAAATGGAATGTATTTGGTAAACTTACAAATCTATACGTGCAGTTGATCACACCATAGCAAATTAACTTATTATATATATATATATTAAAACATTGTATTGTATTGCGCTTAGTCAATAAAGACACCGTATGTTAAAGTGTTTCTACGAACTTACATCAGGATTCCAAACTGTCTCATGGTGTTTAAAAGCTGGGATCTGCTCTTTGGTGGTGAGGAAGTTACAAGAATGTTTGGAATTTTCAATAGTGACAATACTCTATTTATTGCTTTATTGCTTTATTAAAATATTGTATTTATTGCTTTACTGTGATAAAAGTTACCTTTATTATGTGTTGATTATAAAAATCATTGAAATTTTAAGTTTATGTATGAACAATCATATTCAAGTACAAATATCCGAAATTCATGAAATATGATAAAAATAAAGAGCATTCCGTTTTGTTCTAACTATAATTTCTAGCCATTTCCTAAAATACAGGAAGATTAGGCTAGACAGTGGCTACAACTCAGCGCTAAGCAACCCCCGCCTTCAAAATTGCAATGTGAGAACCCTAACACTTAATGGATTGGGAAACGTCACAGAAATATCAAAGAAAGTATGATACCAAGTGAAACGCTTATGTTTCAGTGGCTATTTTGTCAGCCTTCAAACATACACAATGTATCGTTATGTCATTACAGACAATTATGTTCGCTCGGTCTTTACAAATGTCAATCAACAGGTTCTCTACGACAGTGCTAACTGCTAACTTTGTTTGGTCAGTGGAGTCCACTGAGCAACTAGTTTTCATTTGCCCCGGCCCCATGTTTTGTACCTTATAGAAGCTCTACAAAATCAAAAATTTCTCCAAAATCTTCAGAATTCTAAAAACATGGAATCACGGATTTCTACCAACTACACGGAATATAAAATCACCAACATCGGAGAGCGATGTATCTGGATAACTTACCTGCTGATTGTACTTCTTTCTTCACTTATTGGAGACTCCATCATCCTAATAGCAACAATCAAATACAACGCTATAAAACTTAACAAGTTTTTAGTCACTATCATGCAACATATTGCAGTTTGTGACATTCTAGCTTCTGTAACCTTTGTCCTCCCAACGATAATATCTCTTGTTGCAAACACGTGGATTCTTGGAGATGTTATCCCTTACATTCAGGTATATCTGGAGGCTGGAATATTTACAGGAACCAACACACTCATTGCTATCGTAACAACCAGCAAACTTTTACTTCTGAAATTCCCTTTGAAAACGAGATACTGGAGGACTAAGAACGCCCACGTGATTTGTGTTGGTGCATGGATCTTTTCCGGGTTTCTCCCAAGCATTCCGTTCCACAATGTAAAACCAACATTCAGCTACATTGAATACAACACAGCAAGCTTGGTTAGCAGTAATATTCTAATATGTGCCCTGATTTGCAGCAAACTGCTCTTACTAGAATTCCCTCTTCATGCACGACGCTGGACAGTAGAAAAAGCTCACATCACATGCGCTTGCATATGGATTTTGGCGTTCAGTGCGCCGGCGATAAGATTCGGATAAGGCCGTGGGGGATTAGAGTTCGACTTCGTCGACTACAATATCAACTACGGATACATCTCCAAGGAATTCAAAGCGGAAAATGTAGCTATAATCACCGTTAGCGTGCTATCAAACAAAATACCT
>JH153913.1:31010-41159 GCA_000226015.1 Mnemiopsis leidyi | reverse complement strand
TTGGAAACCCCCTCCCCCTACGATGATTACGTCATTTGTGAACGACCCCTAACGTAACTAACTTATATTTTTAGTTTCAACTTTTGTTTTTTCTCATTCCTTAAGTGTTTTACCGCTTTTATGAAAATCGTTTCTTTACGTACAAGTACTAGAATATAGTATCAACATTATGGTGAAATTCGGCTCATCCAGCCGCCATCGCAGGAGAGCGAAAAAAATTTCAGGAAGGTGTACGTCAACGTGTGCTGTACAAAAGCTAGATAGCTTACTAAATCTCAAAATTTAACTTTTAGTTCAAAGGCGAAATAGATGTTTGATATTTAGTGTGACTGTGCTCTAAACGTGACAGGTTCCCAGTTGTGGATCAACCAGAGAGGGTTAAAGTTACTTAGAGTTACTAGAGTTACTAGAGTTACTAAAGTTACTTAGAGAGCTTACTTTAAAAGAACGGAAAGTGAGAGCAATTGGGATTTATTGTGGTCGTGCCAACATCGTGATATCAGCTGCCGAGTATCTTAAATCGCTGTCACATGGCGAACGTTCCTGCCAATGCGGCCTTGTTTTTAGCAACTCGTGTTTTTGAGGAGGGTTTTATCCGTGACCGTTTAATTCATTATCTCTAAGCGTGGAATCTACAGCTCTAACCGGTCCGAGCGGTGCTCACATTAACGTCTTAATGGTACTCATAAGAGTTAGATTATAGCTAGACCAACAGGTAGCCGTAGATAAATCTTCCACACGTACTTAGTAAAAATAGTTATGACCGCCAAAATCTCTGTTTAGCCCGATTATTATTTAATTATTATAATTATATGACTTCAAATCGAAAATACAACATAAAGAACATCTTGATGATCTGATAAGTCTGCACCAAGAGGAAGAAAATAAAACTCAAATCTTGCTAAGTTCTCTCCATTGTCTCCTATCTAAGACTAAAGCACAATTTCTTAAATCAAACAAATCGTCTGTATTTACAAGTCTTATATTTCTGTCACTTGAATCAGTTAAAATAGTCTTAAATAAATGTGGCTGGTGTCTACCGACTACCGACTCTACCTTTCATGACACTGAACACTCTGACTCTCTACTGCGAAGTGTAATGCTAGCTGTGCGGGTGAGTTGTTACTACGGAGGATGTGGCCATGAAGCATTCTCCACCGTGCACATCTAACACGCTCACTCAAGGAACAGTGTCACAGCGTTTGTAAAGAGTCTTATTTCTGCTAATGTTAGGGTAGGTCGGCTGACCGACAACTGGGAACCTATCAAGTTTAGCTTATAAAACTTGTTAACATGTAGGCTTGAGAATTTTCTAATTGTGACAACTGGGCCTGGGAACCTCCTGCAGGTATCAGGTGTCACTGAAGTTATTTGAAGTTTACCAATCCATCCAAGTGTTAGGATTTCTTTGGGACAACTGTATTCAACAGAATAATCGTAAATAGCCAACAGTTAGATTATCATAAACTACTAAATATCATGGCTATAAAAGTACTTGACATGACTGCAAACACCAAGTCAACTTTGCGGGAGTACCAAGAACAACTGGTCATGAGAAGACTGTCTCCTCTAAGAGGGATTCTTGCCCAAGTCCAGCCCATCAACATGAAAGTAGCTGTGATGACTTTTTGCTCCTGAATTGCTCAAAAATATTCTTGCACCGCTGGCTTAGTTCAAACCTCTTAAAGCAATGGTATGAGCATCTAAAAACAATTCGCACTAAGTTAAATTAGTGTATTGAGAAGGTAACACTGACTTGTATTTCCCTAGATCTTCTTGTGGGACTTAAGCCCCCGTGTGGATATTCACAAGAACACACACGTGTCGTTGTTGTCACCAATCACTTCAGATACGTTTTCTTAAGACGGCTAGAAAGCAAAAAAGGCCATATTTCCTTTTAGTCCTTTTTTCTTTAAAATCTAAATCAAAATGTATTTATAAACCTGTTGCGGTCTTGAGTGGATAAGTGGTTCTTTTGGAACGACACAAAACGGCAATTACTTATGAAAAGATTTGTCTCGTTTCTTTTATTGGGCTAAATTGCGGAGATTCTGGCAATCATGGCTATTTTTAGTAACGTGTGTAATATTTATATCTACTTGTTGGTTTAGATAATCTATCATTCGGCGTTTAAGCTCATGAAGACCGATTTTATGAGTACCATTAAGACGTTAATGTGAGCACAGCTCGGAGCGGTTAGAGCTGTAGATTCCACGCTTAGAGATAATGAATTAATCGGTCACGGATGAACCGGTGACCGAAAACTATAAGAAACCTTGGAATCTGCGTATACCTATGGGCTACCCAGATTCCACATCGCACTGCCCAATCAGTCTCACGGGGGTTAGATCAAACCGTATTGTTAATGAGGCATCTATGAAATGTGAGCCAATGGAGATGTCTTGAATCACTTTGGTTTGTGTGAGGCGAGGTGCATGTATGGCAATGTCAATTGATGTGATCATGGTAGGTGTGTTTATCAGCTGTTAATGAACCGGGTCCTCCAGGTATATATATATATAAACGGTAAAACGGAATTGTACAGATCAGGATGCTTGTCTTCGGGGATATGAGGAGTATAGGAATCATCTCCAAAATCGTGGATATAATGAAGGTCTCGTACATCTCATGTTATCAAGATATTTGAGAGAGTCATTAGAAGGAAGCTGGTAGCTACTATCTGGAGATAAATGATCTCATTTGTAATAAACAGCATGGTTTTAGATCTGGCCGAAGTTGACCACAAGCTTCTCCTGGAAAAACTACAACTCTATGGGATTCACCCAAAGATTTTGAAGTGGATAGAGTCCTTTCTCATTGATCGGAAACAAGCAGTTGTTGTCGATGGTCATCTTTCTTTCCTAGCCTTAATTCTAAGTGGTGTACCTCAAGGTACAGTCCTGGGACCAATTTTGTTCCTCATCTTTATCAATGACATTGATCAATGTATCATGCACTCGATCATCAGGTGCTTTGCAGATGATACTCGTATATCCATTGCAATAAGATCTGAGAATGATGTTAGTCTTCTTCAGTCTGACTTATACAACGTCATGAATTGGTCTGAAAGAAATAACATGGCACTCCATCAGGACAAATGTGAATACATGTGCCATAAATTCAACAAGAACCGCACACTCACTGAACTCCCTTTCATCAGTGAGCTTTATCAGTACACAGTTTCTGCAGATACCTCACTTGAGCTGCAGTGCATCAGCTCCGTGATCTTGGCATCTTGATCTCTAGTGATCTATCTTGGTCACCTCACATTCGTGCCATTGCAGATAAGGCCCGACAGAAAGCATCTTGGGTCCTTAGTGTGTTTCATACTCGGTCAACATTGATAATGCTGACCCTGTACAAGTCAATGGTGCGGAGTCTGGTTGAATACTGCTGTCCTTTATATGGCATCCCTCAAAAAATCAGTGACATACAGGAACTGGAAAGCGTGCAAAAAACCTTCATTTCAAGAATAGCTGGAATGCGTGATATGCACTACTGAAATTGCTTGGTCCACTTATCCCTCATGTCTCTTCAACGTAGACGTGAGAGATTCATCATTCTTCATATGTGGAAAATCCTGTATGGAAAAACGAGCAATGACCTGAACATCCGTTTTGTTGCACGCCCTAGGTTTGGAAACCTAGCGATTATTCCACCTTCTCGAAAGAACAGCTCAGCAGCAAACCAGTCTTTGTTCGATAAATCATTTGCAGTTCAAGGGCCGAAGTTATGGAACGCAATGCCCTACCACCTGAATGTCATTCATTCATTCAAAACCTCGAGCAATTCAAAGACCAGCTCACCAAGTTCATGCTATCCCTCCCTGATATGCCACCAATCAGGGGATTCACTCCACCTAACTCCAATTCTCTGCTGTGCTGGCGAAATGACCGAGGAACAACCTCGCTCTGGGGTGGTCGGATGATCTGATGGCCCTATCAACTTTTGATGAAACTCAACATAGGTCACATAGGTAGGTTACAGAAAGCTATTGATCATGAGGCTGATGCAACATCAAGAGAGCAACTGCTTGGTCTCGTTGAGAAAGAGGATATCTACCCCTCAGCACCACGTAAGCAGTTTCCCCTTGTCATCAAATTCAATCCTAGACTTCCTCCTATGTCTAAGTTCATCAACAGACACCTTAATGTCCTGGAGCTCACAAACCAGACTAAATCTTTGTTCAACAAGTCTTCATTGTTTGTATCATACAGAATGGAGAAAAACATCCTCAACATGATCACAAGCAATAAGTTCAAGTCGGACTCCCCTGTTGTTGCCTCACCAGCGTCCAGCACAAGGCACAACACCGACTGTCCAGCTCTCTGACGACCCCTCATGGGGTTGTAAACCCTGTCCTAAAACATGTACTTTGTGCAAACATTTCCTTCGTGAAGCCACTACTTTCACATCTCCTAAAACATCTCAAATTTACAAGATTAAGTCTCATATCGACTGCAACACTAAAAATGTTGTTTATACCTTATATCGGATTTGAAATGTGAAAGCATTTTCTATATAGGCTACACCACAGACTGCATGGCCGTGAGGTGGAGGAACCATAAATTCCACATTAAGAAAGGCATTAAGTCATGCGAGCTTGCCAGCCATTTTGAACAGCTAAGTGAGAGCATCCACAAACTTGACAAATCCAGCCAATCAACCTTTACCTCACAACTCATTGAGCATCTGTCAGTTGTACTTATAGAATGTGTGAAACCTAGGCCTGGCACTGATATTGAAACCACATTAAAAGAACGTGAAGACTTCTGGCAAGGAGCCTTAAAGTCAACACCTCTTATTGGTGGAATCAACAAAAGAACCAACAAAACGAGAGCAAGGAAGTAATGATGTAGGGGGGTTGATAGACATAAATAGATACGAGTTTTGATTTTGGAGAAGCTTTCAATAAACAAGAGTTAATCGTCGTCAGGGGGAGTTTTTGACTTTAACTCGAACTTTTCGATGAAAAATAAAGCTGTACACAGGCTAGATAGCTTACTAAATAGATGTTTGGTATTTAGTCTGCTCAAGCAAGGAAAATGAGAGCAGGCTCGGCACTATGACTGTCACGTGGCGAAAGTTCTGGCCAAAAGGAAAAGCCAGATTCGCGCTTTTTGCGGTATCTTGAGTATAACTATATAGTGGTTGTCGAAATGGGTGTCCCGCATCCTCCGTACCATTATCCCTGTGTCTGGATACTCAAGCTCTGAAGGCTGTGATCTGACGCTTTACCCATCTCATTGTTGCTAGTATAGGTATAGGTATAACAATGGCCTCATTGCTCATGACGCATGAGCTTCAAGTTCAACACCATGCATTTTGTTCGTACTACGCTGTCTTCTACTGTCTATTTCGGAGCTTCAACACCAAATTTTGTAGCCTGGGTGAGGCTTCTCCTCCACACTCTACAAGTATATCGCGGAGCGAGAAAAGGCGTAGACATAACGATAAAAATAAAGTTACTGTTAGCGATTAAGTATGTATGTCGCAGTCACACTCACAGGAAGGTTAATTTCACACAAAATACTAAAATTTCAAAGTTCTGCAGAAATACCTAAAAGTTACACCGTGCGATTAATAGTGCATTACTAAAAACTGGTTGCTCCTTTGAGTATGACCAGGCTTAGTCTCCTTGTTCCTTCTTTTCAAAATTAATCATTGAGTAAATGGGAGTTGTTGGAACTCCCAAACGCAAACCAGGCTGAGGGAGGGGGGGGGCAAGTTCCCCCCATCGGGCCACTTTAATTTTATGAATTTCTAGCAGAAACCGGATATTTTGAAATTAGAACACTAATCATTAAAACACTGCATAGTTATGATTTATAAGAATTTTGTAAAAATACATACGCAACGTGAGACTTAAACTTATCAAAAACACAATTTAGAAACAGAGAATAACCGCAAGCTCATAGTTATCAGTGCCTAATTATGAACAACGAAAATTGAACTTATGTAGATATGTAAACATATTAAATATACTTGTAGCCAACAGATAGCTGAATCGTTGGTAGACTTTATGAGGAGCATTAGCAATAGTAGATTCTGATTAGTAGAAAATACTTAAATAGTAGCTCCATTTAGTATCATCCAGATTCAAATTTCATGTTGGTTGGAATTGATTTCAATCGGGTTAAACTTGGATACAGGAGGGGTTAAAATACGTCACGAAAGCGAATTATTTCTTCCGAAATCGAGTTAAACGGTTAATGGCTGGTTCCGGTGGTATCTACTAAAAATCAGGCATGCTTAAAGTTTTTTAATCTAGCAACGTTGAAAAATTATCATATTAATCCGTTATATAAAATCAATAAAGTTTTCGGACGTTGCGTTCTTTTTGCACTTTTATTTGTTACAGCTTAAATTCTACAGCTAAATAATGCATGTAAACAGGTAAATCAAGCGGTAGCTCATATAATCTATTTAATCTATAATAGTAATCCTAAATTAAAGTACTTAAAATATCAAGGAATGGTGACATTACTGTGGATTTGATTGTCACCACTCACCAACCAATCAGCTAAACAATAAACATGAATTAATATTCATTATGCAAAGTTATGATGCTATTACTATAGCAGTTTAGATTTTGTTCCGGTCGTAATCCAAACTTGTCTAAATATATAGCATCTTTATAGTCTTTTCGATGAAGTTGCCGTTAAAATGAAGGGTCATGTTAATTATTCACGAGCATTTTATGCAGTGTAGTTCAAGAATAACTCATTACGAATCTTTAAACCCTACAACATATCGTAAAAAATATCGAAATCATCGGTAAATCTTGGGTGTACTTTTTCTTAACTTTGAAAGTTTTTAAAAGCAAGTATTATATACAAGCAAGCAGCTACAAGCAAGCAGCTACAAGCAAGCAGATACAGCGAAGCGAGTATCTACAAGCACGTTCCAGACACATAGAGCAGGATATTGACGGTGGTTAACGCTCCACCACGCTGTAGAGTAAGGCTAACCAGTTCTGGGCCGGAGTAGTCGGCGGGAGCATGGTACTCCAGTCTCTCCAGAACAAACACAAGATCTTCTAGCGTTCCTGTGGGAGGGAGGGAAGTGAGGATGGTTACAGAGTGTGACAGATTTGTGAATCTAACGATTGATTGATTGAGGTGGCCCGTACGGTGCCGGTGAGGTGCGGTTCTAACTACCCACACTACAAAAATAGATACAAAGTAAACAATAAATAAACAAATACTTAAAATCCAATAAGTACATTCGCTGCTTTATAGATTAGAGCGATGTAATATATTGAACTATTGCTGATATATATCTTGAAAACAGTCCTAAGACTTTAAGACTATCCAGTCTAGTATAGAAAGTAATAAGACTTTGCACTTGCTTAGAACTATCTAATGCTTGCCAGTTGACGCACACTCGACATTCCACAGACCCACAGGGCATTTGTTCATATAATTTGGGAATTAAGTGAGTGCACTATCAACCACACTACAAACAGCAAGTTGGTGCACTAGAGCACTATCAACCACACTACAAACAGCAAGTTGGTGCACTATCAACCACACTACAAACAGCAAGTTGGTGCACTATAGCACTATCAACCACACTACAAACAGCAAGTTGGTGCACTATCAACCACACTACAAACAGCAAGTGAGTTGCGTAACGAAAAACCTCGCTGACCCCCCACAAATCGTCTAAAAATGTGACACAATTTTTAAAAAATCAACCGGAGTACTACAGGAGTACTATCAAAATTACCCATTTCTTGTCTGACTTTTAGATTTTACTTAAATATTATGCTATTATGCACTGTTTTTACAATTCAGACTAGATTAATAGAAAAAATACAGCTGGCTTAAATTAACATCATTGGGCTAAAGGGTGCAAATTGTTTTAACTTTCTCTATCTAGCAAGTCAGCCAAGCCACACATACATGATACACCTACCCCATCTACACCCTCATGAACATGTCTCTGAAGTTTAAGCACCCCTTTTCTTCATACACAGACTGTAACCTTGCCGAACAATATCTCCAGCCATCTATTGTCATTCCCTGCCATTTTCTCTCATTTCTTTCCATGTTTAGCCTACCAACCCCAGTTAGACCACTGCATTGTTACTTTCCAGTGATCTCAAGACATACCCAGCCATGTTCTTCCGTTTCTGCTGATAGTTCTGTAGACTTTCTTCTTTTGTGTAACCAACCAGATAGCCTCCCGCAGAGTCACCACATCAGCAGCATTTCTCGTCTTCCCCAGCCATGTTCTGCCAGCCCTACTCCTTGTGTGGCCGTCCTCTTCCAGGAACAGTTGACCCAGTTTTACTTTCGTTTGCAGTCTTATCTAGCCTTTACTGGCTTCTTTTCCCTCAGCATCCTTCTTTTCCTTTCCAATTGTCATCCTGCCCGTAAATTCTCTGCTACCACTTTCACGACAAAGTTGGAGCCTGCACCTGATCAGAAGCAGATGGAGTTTTTTGGAGTAGGCTCGTCTACTTCGCTTCCTACCATCGTCATCCACCCAAAAGGAGGGCCCCCGGTTTGACCCTTCCTTTATAGTTACTATATTTCTATAGGTGACCCTATATTTCCATAGGTGGGCCTTTCTAGGTGACCCTGCTATGTTCCCACGGCTATGCAGGTTTTAGTTTATATTTATAGCTATGATATGTATACAACCATAGTAACAACACGGTTACAACATCATTATCATAGTTACAGCACCGTTACTATTGACACAGCTCCGTAACAATAGTTACAACACCATCACCATGGTAACAAATCCGGTCCCATAGTTACAGCACCGTTACTATTGACACAACTCCGTAACAACAGTTACAACACCATCACCATAGTAACAAATCCGGTCCCATAGTTACAACAATGTTACCTGAAAGTCGGAGGTTTCTCAGATCTGATTCTCCCACTGTTTGTACTCGTTCGTGTGAACCCACCGATAACAGTCCGTACAGCGACTAAACAGAGGTGTGTATTGTACAGTGTATATTGTATAGTGTATAGTGTATACACTATATTTATAGTATAGTATGGTGTATAGTATAGTATGGTGTATAGTATAGTATATTGTATGGTATTGTATACTGTATAGTATAGTATATAGTATAGTATATTGTATAGTATAGTATAGTGTATGATATAGTTTACTGTATGGTATACTGTATAGCATAGTATATTGTATGGTATATTATAGTGTGTAGTATAGTATAGTGTATCGTACACTATAGTGTATACTGTATAGTATAGTATATTATACTGTATACTTATAGTACAGTATAGTATGGTATAATATAAAATAAACGCATATTATAAATTGTTTTAAATATTGTAATTTGTATATAGCTCGGTGTTGGACTACGCCTTCATTATGAATAATTCCACTAGACAAACCTGGATTTGAGCGGTGTAGGATGCGATCCCTTCATCAATAACCACCAGACCTTCGAGGGGAAGTGGGCTACGACACTCAAACTGTGATATCTCTGAAGATTTTGAAAATACTATAAGGGTGGTATCGTAAGACTTAGAAATTCAAATAATCTAAGGTTTTTATCGTCAGCACGTCAATATAGTGACATTATCACTTATCAGTCACAACAAAACGCTATTTTTGCTACATTCCTTTGTCATTGTGACCTAATTGTGACCTACAAATTTTTGGCCTGTGAAGGGTATAAGTATGATGTCTGCATGCACATCTACTGTGGAAAGCAAACTAAACGCATTGGGTGCACTCCCGTTTTTATTTGTGTATTTAGTTTTTCACGTAATAATTATTATGACAAAAACAATTGATAATGTTTTTGGCAAACAAGGAAAGCTCAGCGAGATGAGTACCGTAAACGTTCGATCTATCAACATCTGGGAAATCTTCCTCAAGGAGCCATCTTCCTAAGAAACTCTTGGCGTCGAAAGAGTGAACTTTGTAGCTATTCTCAAATGTGATTCTTAATTCTTCTGTAAGTACTGCCTGTATTGTGGACATAGGTTGAAAGTTAGACAGACAGACAGACAGACAGACAGACAGACAGACAGTCAGACAGACAGACAGACAGACAGACAGACAGACAGACAGACAGACAGACAGACAGACAGACAGACAGACAGACAGACAGACAGTACAGACAGACCAGACGAGACAGACAGACAGTACAGACAG
>JH153913.1:0-18570 GCA_000226015.1 Mnemiopsis leidyi | reverse complement strand
TTTTATTAGTTCCTAGTCTCATTCATTCAGGTTTTTTATTAGTTCCTAGTCTCATTCATTCAGGTTTTTATTCGTTCTTAGTCTCATTCATTCAGGTTTTTATTAGTTCCTAGTCTCATTCATTCAGGTTTTTATTAGCTCCTAGTCTCATTCATTCAGGTTTTTATTAGTTTATAGTCTCATTCATTCAGGTTTTTATTAGTTCCTAGTCTCATTCATTCAGGTTTTTATTCGTTCGTAGTTTCGGTAATTTTTAGCAAATACTTAGGCCATGACCTGGTCTAAAATTTAAAACATTTTTGCTCAACAACTGTTAAATTGTAGTGTTTTTATGTCTGGCTTCACAATATTTAGCAAGCACCAAGCGTTTGTTGTTATTTTGTACAACAAACTTCAACTCATTATTCCTTTCCGAGTTAATATTTGTTACCCGATACCTTATTGAAGTTTGGTAAGTGATCTATTTCTTAACACAACTATTCTCAGGCCAAAGATGAAGAAATTCAATCGATAACAAATTCGCTCGTTTCCCATGACAACGGGTATTTTATAGGTGCGTACGGTCTTGTCTTGATTTGGTTAGATTTGTATGTAGCGCGCGATGACCTTTCTCTCTGTTAAATGATTACTGTCAACCCTGAAAAACGCGCATTTGCGCGCGATTTTCGGTTTACCGCTTCCCATTCTCAAGTTGTATTTCCCGCAAAATATGCTAATTATTCTAAATATGTTGACCGTGCATTAATTGCTCAATCAGCCCTTAACCAGACTAACAGAGTGCATGTTAAGCAATGCTATACCCCCTCTAACTAAGTCCTACACTACAGACCAGATAAAAGAACTGAAGACGTGTATAACAGAGCTCACTGAGTACATGTCACGTGACATTAAGTTTGTCCCGCCTTCCTCCACCACAGATTTGTGTTCAGCTGCCAAACATTTCATCATCTCCAATCATGCTGTATCTATCGCTGAAATGGAGTCCAAACACATGGTTGAAATCGATCAGTTGAAGGTAGGTACAAGTGTTATTAAGGGTTTCGTAATATTCAATAGTGATTTGGGATTCAAGGACCGTCAAATCTCACTAATTTCAGACTCAAATTTTCCTATTGAGATCGATAGCCGGTAGGATGTTTGATGGTAATGAAATTTGTATGCCACGTTCGATATTGCGAGCACAATTCGTGTGAAAATTTGCCCATATTACAGCAGTTAAACGTTTCTCAATCTAAACTGTCCAGGTGGATTGGCAGGAGAAACTAAAAGATCTGGAGATGAGTCACGCCTACAGCCGGGGTGACCTGGAAGCTAAGTACGACCAGATCCTGCTGGACAAGGAGGACCAGTACCAGGAGAGACTGAGGTGTCTGGACGAGCAGGTGTACTGCCTGGAGAGCGAGCTGACCATGTTAAAGGGAGAGATGACTAAAGCTGAACTCAGTGCGGAGCAGGAGGGGATAGAGAGCGAGCTGAGGTCTTCTTCTAACGAGTTTTTTGTTCATGTTACGGAACATGCTTCTCCTCCCCCTCTACCTTTCACTGGTTTGAATTATTTATCTTTTTAAATTTTTGTACTTCAAAGTTTGAAGATACTGTTATTTTTCTTGTGATTGCCATCAGTATTTAGACCTCCTGGCTGTGATCATCGCACTATCACTTCTATTCATTAACCAATTATATTTAGGGTATTGAGTGTAACGATTAAGTTTCTTCATTTTGGGCCGTTTCATTGCGTTCATGACAGATCAGAATTAGTATAACATTACTGCCAGTAAACTTCCGACACTCTTAATCATCCTTAATCATTAATCAACAAGTCTACGTTATCTCGAGAAAGCTGGATATCCAACCTTGCTCTTCTCCTGCAGATTCCAACAGATACAAGGAAGAAAAACAGGAAATTCTAACGACTCCCAAACAAGACACACCACGTCGCTCCGGTTTGTTGA
Source organism: Mnemiopsis leidyi (assembly GCA_000226015.1). Taxonomy (NCBI): domain Eukaryota; kingdom Metazoa; phylum Ctenophora; class Tentaculata; order Lobata; family Bolinopsidae; genus Mnemiopsis; species Mnemiopsis leidyi. The sequence goes on along the minus strand of JH153913.1, from coordinate 16,618 downwards.
TTTCATTGCTCAGCATGATATTCAAAAACTTTTTGTCCGTCTTGCAGTGCTCCTTTTGTTCTACTTCATGAGTTTGCTAACTTGTATATTACCTTGAATGTATATCACACATTCATAACCCTCTTATTAATGTGTGTATGTATCTATTCTGTACAGTTAGTTCGGGAGTCCAGAGATCACAAAGCTTGAAACATCCAAAAAAAGCCTCGAATCCTTCTCTAAATCGAAGAAATAGCGTCTCAGGTCTTTGCTCTCTGCATGTCGCATGACACCTTTAGCCTTTCTTTTCTTTCTCTTAGGATTTTGATTAAGATGACTTCCTGATCCCTCGCATTTAATATTTTTCTTTTTGGGACAATTCAAGCATTGCGAACGCTCGCCTTACATAATTATTCAATTCAGTCGTCACAATATTTTTTTCTTGGACAGAGTAGTTTTGTCTTCTAAAATTGATTTTGAACTACAATTCATGGTAAAAACCGATTTCTTACTTGAAACTTATCATCTGTTTGTTATTGCTTACCGATATACGTAGCTACAAAGTTACCTCCAATCTCAGGTATAAGACCACCTCGCCAGCGACATCAAAGAGGCAAGCAAGCCGGCGAAGCAGAGTCGGAACACGAGACGAAGCCCACAAAACTGAAACCAGTAAAAGGAAAACCAAACAAGCTAGAAACAGACAACAAGACGGGAACGATTAAAATGAGTTCCACGACTGCCCAAACTCAGTCTATAAGTGCCGCCTCCCAGACAATAGCCTTGATAACTGTCGAAAGTTGGTCTCAAACGGATGGAAACACCGAGGTGAGAGGAGCTGACAGACAAATATTTGTCGTTGGAAAATTTTGTGCCGTTCGTCAGAGTTCCGGACTCTGGCTGATCAATCCCCCACGTGTTAGAGAGTCCGTTTAGTGATTTGTGTGTTGAGTGATCCCTATTGATTGTTTTAAATGTGATTTGAAAATCTATCCGAAATCAAAGTGTTTGATTATCCAGTTTTTAGAGGATTTTAGCAACATAAACCGTTGATTCAGAAAAGAGTGCCACAGCGATTATGTTCAGTTGTGTTCACTAATTGAATTTGTACCAAATTTACGTGCAGTATATATCATAACACTAGGTTAAAGTCTTGGGCGCCGTCCAAAGCTGTTACTCAATGCATATGATTAATTGTTCTGTTCGGGGAATCCGTGTTTCCATGGTGAATAATTTAACCCCTGATAAGAGCTTGGCGGGTTCACGATCTTCATTCTTTGAGTCGATGTTTTGCCTTTCATTTGAAAATGCCGCTCTGGAGTGATTTGTTCGAAGGGCACGATAAAAGCAAACCATTCAAACCCAAACGATCAGAGTCAGTGGGAAGTGATCAAATCTCTGAGTCAAGTCAAGCAGAAACCAGCAGAGGTCCACCGTCACCTTCTACTCCTAGAAAAATTCGGGAAAGTTCCCCTTTAAAAACCCCACCCACGGTCCGACGTACTGCAGGCGGAAGTCAGGTATTGAAGAAAAGTCCCTCGTTTAGAACACCCTCCCCTTCGAAGACAGCTGCATCCCCCAATGACACCATCGCTGAGATCCGTCAAACTCTGGAAAGAAACAGAGAAAAGAAGTCTTCAACGCCTAAAACTCCACAGACTCCAAAGCCACCTGTCATTCAAATAGATCCAGTTAAATCTGGTCTAGATAGTGATTACATTCCTCGATTAGATTATCTTGATACGCCTGAAAAGGCGACCAAGGTTCATCTGGACCCTTTAAATTCAGATTCGCAAGGCAATGAATCTTTTAGTGTAGACTGGAATCTTGACAACATCATGAACAAATCAGTTCAGGAGTTTGCGAACTCCATAAACATGATTGAGGCGTGCCCACCAAACACCAGCCACCTGCTGAGCAATGCTGACACTGTGGACTTGCTGGCCCCCTCAATAGGATCAGACTGCCAAGACTTGCCTGATGATTGTCAGAGTCCAGACAGGGATCCTGATATTGGAATATCGCGAGATTTGCACGATGAGACTACTGATAATTCAATACGGTCCCGGTCACTCAATGAGTCCAACCCGAACCCGTGGATTCTCGTGCAGGTCAATATATGTGTGTGATAAGGCATTTTTATCAATATTTTACTCCTTGTTTTCTCTTAAAAGATGATAATTCAATGCCTAATGACTTTTAGGTTGTTTATATCTTCTTCATGTATTGGGTTTCTTTTTCCCCACCCACTTATATATGATAACGTGCTTTTAAACTTCAGAACAAGAAAAAGGATTCAAGTAACCAAGAAGACCCTGAGAAAGATAATCGTAAGTTATCCACGTTAAGTTATATCATTTTTTATTTTGAAGCAAGTCCAACATATCTAGGTTGCTTGGGTTCCAAGAAATAACACATTCCTTACTTCTATAGCAGCGTCATCTATATACCTAACAGCAAATTTTAAGCCGTCCAGTACAATTTGGAGCACACATTTCCATTCAATACATCAAGTTGATCAACTGTCTGATTATTCCCCAACGGTAACAAGGTTTAGAGGTCCCATTTAGCGCCCCTTATTGTCCGCAGTCCGGTCATTTGTACTGGCCGAGCAGTTAGAGCGGCCCGTGTACTCTTTGTCTTTACATGCTCTGTACACCGTCCTCTTCAAGTCGGGGCTACTTCTAATTAATAATCTACATTTCGTATTTCCTGTTCTTCCTTAATTCCCTTATGCTTGTAATGAGGTAATTGTGTTCTAAACCAACAAGAATTTGATATAAGGGGTTGGGTGGATAAGCGTCCCGCTGGCTCAAGCATGGCATTTTCGAACTCATTTATGATCTTCTATCCAGTAAATTTGTTTTGCCAACACATCGTGGAATTCCCAATTAATTTCAACCTTATTTTGTACATGATTTCTATTTTTAGAAGACTTTTCAAGAGGATTTTTCTAGAAGTAAAACAGCAGTGGTTTCTAAAGTTTTCCATTTTTCTAATGATATTTGACTTGTTTCTAGAAAAGTTCAAGACCCAAGTGGATCAGATTGAGGATCTATGGAACGATCTGGTCCCGACAGACGATAGTTACAACCTAGCTGACTCCAGCTTCCCTGCTATGGACTTTTCCATCCCAACTGGTAAGTACAAGTTTATTTGGCGCTCTCAATTTTATATCGCTTCTTTTTTAAGGTTTACCCTGTATTTGATTAAAAGTGCTGTTAGATAAAAGTTAAGTATATTCTTATATCACAAATACTTTATTAACAATCAACAAATCAACATCTGTTTCCACACAAGTTCTGTTACCTTGCTCTCTACCAGACTGTGGAACGCAGGAGGTAGTAGATACCCCGGAAATACGACATCTAGGTCTGGAGGACACTGATATTCTCCCTAGTGAGTACATAACCTCGCCAGAAACAACTGAGTACGACAACCAGGACCTCATTGAGCACGAGGGTTTGCAGAATAGTAACGATCTCTTTGAGGGAAACATCAGCAGATCGCTCGACCAGTCCCTGAAAAACACTACTCTAGGATCGGAGGACGTGTCCATGGAGTCTCCCCATAAAGCTCTAGGTCGGCTGCTAGCTCAGCAAGCTTCTGAGGATGCTCTGAGGGACGAGGAGGAAGGGAAGTGTAATCTGACTTCTTTCCAGGAGCTCCAGATTCTTCTATCCAGTAGAGACGAGGTTAGCTGCTTCCTTGTTCTAGAGAAAGTTTGTTGTTTTGTACACGTTCCAGTTCAGCCTCAGAAGATATTAATGTCATTTGCGATGAAAAATACATTTGGTCGGTAAATTATTGGTAATTAGCAATTACAAACTTACACAGGTGATAGAAGCCCAGGAGTTCCAGATATTCGAGCTGCGTGAAGCTCTGGAACGAACCAGGGAGGAAGCTAAACGTCTCAACATGCTGAATGTGATACACATGGACAACGCCATCACCAGAGATTTGTCGCAGCCGACTGCCACAGACGCGGGCTGCAGTCCCATTGCATTCCCCGATAGGACAGGTGACCAAGATAGGCGTCACCTCGGTCATCAAACAACGCGTCACCACGGTGACCCAGATACACGTTACCATGGAGAACAGGTGATACCATCGCGTGACATGGTGGAAGTGGGGGTGAACACGAGCTTTGTTATGGAGGACGGCATTGAGCATCATCCTCACAAGGTCAGTCGACATGGCTTGTCACGTGACCAATAGAGATACTGTCTAACGATATCGGTTTAGTTATGATAGAATTGGCGACCCCTTTTGTAACTTTTGTTATCTCTCAATTTAGTAAATTTACACGTCACATTTTCAGTCGAACATTACGTCACTGCTGGCTCGTCTAAATCTTGAAGATACGCGTCTGGGTAAGTAAAACTTCGGTTTTACTATGTACTGTCAGTTCTGAGTTCTACAGTTGGTAGTTATCTTACAGCGCTTATGCTGCAGCTAATGAATAGCTGGAATTGTCGATCTTTCGCTAATGACAGAGCATATGAAATTATTTCTCTGGTGCACAAATAGATCTGGACGAATCAAGAGATTTGCTTTTAAACTTACTAAAATTATATTCAAATAACAATGCTTTATCGAAAGTTTGATTATAGATCACCAATAAAGCAGAAGGCAAGTAAAGCACGTGGGGTGTATAAGCGGAAATGTCCCCAATGAGGACCGTATGTACCGAGAACTATAAGCTATTACAATTACTGTTCACCAGGGTAAATAGGTAATAGTTAAACTAGTGGCTTCTGCTCCGCCTTTACTCAAACTGGGGTACTTATAATATCAACCCTTGCCTTGCAGTCCCTTCTATTTAGCTGGTGTCTTGGTGAACAACATTGCTATGTTTGTATTTTCTTGCATACTTCCCGGTTTTATCATCGTACATTTAAATGATACATTTTTATTTGATGTTGGTGGTCAGAAGAGAAACATACAGATAATAATGGCTCGAAATCTTCGTTTAGTAACACCATTAGAGCCTCAAATTATTTGTATATGTAATAATGTTTAGTAACACCTCAATTATTTGTATATGTAATAGTGTTGAGTAACACCATTAGAACCTCAATTTATTTGTATATGTAATAGTGTTGAAAGTTCTAAAAACGTGTTATTTGTTACCCTAATTATGGGTTACATATTCAAGACTATCCTAATCGTGTTTATCTAACGTTTAGTTCCGGCTCTGTCCTATATCCTATCACAGTCTTTCTAAACTTAGATTTTGTAAACGCCTTACATTACGTGAATTGTGGTAGTTAGATAAACCTAATTATCTTTATCGAATAAAATATTATATTTCTCCTGTTTACTATCGGAAGTTTACCGTTGCTAGGCAACAAGACAGCAGGAGATGATACATTGAACACAACGACTGGAGCCCCAGATCTATCTCTGTTTGATCTGACACTCACAACGGGACTCTCTGAAAACCCGGACCAGACAACACTTATCAACCATCTCTGTGATATTCAGGTTTTTACCTTGGAGATTTGAGCTGTAGCCTATGAGCATTGAACTTGGTAACCACTTGCTCACTACAAAAAATGTTAAATCATAACACAGTAAATAATTCATAGTGAGTTAGTAGGATTAGAATTAAAAACAGAAATTTCACCTTTATTCGATACAAAATAGTTGGAGACGAACTATAAAAAGTTGGCTACAAATCGTACACCCACCATACAAGTCCCACCACAACAAACAGTTGGTTACAAAACGTACACCCCCATACAAGTCTCACCACAACAGTCGGAAGCGATGAAGATCCACGACCGGTCAGACGAGCTGTGTCGAGAGAACGAGAAGTTACACAACCAAGTAGGAGCTTTAACGAAGGAGCTGGAGATAGAGCGCGGTAAAGTCAAGACCAAGATCAAGGAGATAATGGAGGAGCGGGACAAGAACAAACGACTGGATGCTCAACTGCTCGGTAAGAAGCTCGCTTTTTCGCATTTCTGAAAGTCTTTAGATTTGAAACGGTTAGACCATATGACTATAAATCATTAGGTGGGCCAAACAAGTGATAGTACGGAGCGATGCTAATTCCGACCTAACAGTTTGACTCTTTGATTAAAAGTCTGGCCTCACTGCCTTAAACTTCTCAGACACAAACACGTTGGTTCCAAGGCAAGTTAAGCCTTCTTGTACACTATCTTCCCACTTTCTGATATGATTTATCAGACATCATTTTCGTGAAGTGCGCGAATAATGATGAAATAATTGCTTTTAAAAACTCCGGGTATGGTCACTTGAATCTTATCCGATTGGCTGATCCAATTTACTTCCTCTTGGTTCCAAATTTTATTGGTTCCGGAAATTAAAAAGCAAAGAGAACAAAAACTAATTGATTTTCTGGAATGTCGCGTGGTTTTGCAGTTTGCCCATTGATTCTAGCGAGTCGATAACACAATTATTTTCTGTAAGTGTTAGTCATTTTGACGTTTGTCCGTTGAAACGCTTGCACCGTTTATCTGAAGTGCGTAGTTCTGATGTCAGACATTTAGCGAACAAGGAGCAACACGCAAAGAAAGTGGAGGAGCTGAATAAGAAGCTGGCCGAGGAGGAGGCGTTAAGGAAAAAGAGTCTGAACACTATTAAAGGTTGTGCTGAAATGCTGATTCACTTACTTGAGCATGCACCATGATCACAGACTTACTTGTACATAAAAAACGTAACATTTGAAGATGCGAATATCCACCGTTGAAATCATCCGCTCACACGGCACGAAGATCAACACAATTTCAAAGAAACATGGAAATGATTTTATTGTCAAGTTGATGAAAGCTTTAACTTAGACTTCTATGACTTAATAGGACGGTGGTTAAACAAAACTATAGATCCAGCAATCCACATTCTTAAAGTTAATACCACTTTTGCTGTCAACTATTTTAGTCAACTTTGTGGGTTCCACCTGCAATTCCATAATTATATAAAAAAGATCAAATACTGTTATATGTTATGTTATAATTCTCCTTTTCTTAGCTAACAAAGAACTGCACAAAAAGAAGCTTGATGAAGTTTTTGCGTTCCACCAAAGAGAGCTGGAGGAGCTTACTGCTAAAAAAGAGTTGACAGAGGAACAGGTACTAGTCGCTTGCGGCTGTCATTTCATTAATTCTGTATTTTTTCCTTTTTTAAGCAGAGCGGCATTAGCTGTCATTTCATTAATTCTGTATTTTTTCCTTTTTTAAGCAGAGCGGCTTTAGCTGTCGTTTGATTAATTCTGTATTTTTCCTTTTTTTAAGCAGAGCGGCATTAGCTGTCGTCTCACTTATTTTCTATTAGCTGTCATCTCACCTATTCTGTATTTTTCTAAGCAGACAGTACAGCAGTACTTACCTTGTTATTGTGATAAACTAAGTCAAGACTAATCCACAAGTTAAATTTGCTCTTTCAATCAGGACCTACTGCCTAAATCGCTTTCTTTGTTTCTATGGTAACAAATAACTCATTTGTCACATCATATACTTTCCATCTTTAGTCTATATCTACTTGTAACTTGTTCTAATCCGTGTTATCCTTCAGGCTAAGGGACTAGCCAAGTTAATAAACGTAGAGCCGGATAAGGAGCTGGTCTCTACCGACTGTCAAACCAGCATGATATTCTCAAAGTAAGTAGACTTATCTGATGAACTTAAGTTATGTAGATTTTCTCAAAGCAAGTAGACTTATCTGATAAACTTTAGTTATGATCTCATACTTAACTATAACCGTTATTCATCCAAGATAATGAGGCACTTATACTGTTATAATCATGTCGAAATCACTGTGCACACCGCATAAATATTAAAGATCAAACTGCCGACTGCACTGTACCCTCGAATTTCAGGGTGATTAAAGCTTCCAGCCGCACAAGGAACTTAGCCATCTTACTCATGCCAGTCGCCATTACAGTCATCATTTAATGAGTCTACAAGATTGCATGTTCTTGTCGCAGTTTCCAGGAAGACCATGAACTTTAACTGCAGTGTTTCCCATATGCTTTATAATACCACAGTTCCTTTTAATGAGTAGTGTAAATAGATCTCTGCTCATTGGTTGGAATAGCAGTTTATTCCTCCCTCTACAACCCGCACTATGCTCCTCGGCATGTGTTACCATTTTCGAATCCTCTTACCGTGCAGGTGGCCTATATTCCGAGAACGAGAAAATGGTATAAAATTACCTTTTTATAGCGCCTAAATATTAACTTCCTGCTTTTCGGCTAATTAGCATACTTACAAATAGTAAGAGTGGCCGGTAAACTTAAAATAAAAAACCCCTCTTAAAGGTTTATGACTGGACCTGTCTAAGTTTATCTGGCTTAATGTACATATAATTAAGTAATTTATAGAACTTTATGGCTGCAAAAACCACTTTTCAACTGCCATGTTTCTGCAACAAAGCTTTATATGTTGTTGCTGCAACAAAACATTTGTTCGTTGTTTTTGCGTTTCCCGATAATAAGTCGCTCTAAATCTAGACTATTTAGCAGTTTATGTAACCTTTCGGCTAATCTATAGGGTAGTTTAACATACTGTTGCTATTGTTTACTCACAAACATCCTCCTAAGTTGAACTATACCTTATTCAACTACAAACTCGTTTGGTCACTCAGTACCTGTACTACCCGTTTTAAAGGCTTTTCGAGTTTCTTTTCAATATGTAGATTGAGTGCAGAACGAAGGTTTTGCATTCAACACAAAGATACAAAGTAACCAATTAGGGCCAGTTAGCCAACAAACCAATTAGGCAACAAAATGATAATAGCTTCACATTTCATTTCATGAACGATACATTACCAGACGCAAGGTTTCATTGACAAAATAATCATGAATGGTTTTTTGAAAACTCAAACATAAACAATCCTCCTTATAAACAAACCTCCTGATAAACAGTCCCCCTCATAAACAATCCTCCTTATAAACAATACCCTCTCTAAACCCAGCTACTCTCCCCAGCTTTGTGCTGCATATGAGCACAGAGACAAAGGGAACATGTCCAGATAACACAGCTCCCGACAACGACACTGAATCTCTTAAACAGCAGCTCTCTCAGGTTCCTCATCACGATTTTGTTTTTAGATTAGAGACATCACGCCAATAGACTTCATAATATCTATTTTGTAGACATCATGATGTTTGATTACTCTCATAGAACTAATAAACAAAAACTCGCCAAACCAAAGCAAAACTAGTAGACAAAAACCAAAGAGGAACGTTTTACTCTTTTGTGAAAGATTGTGTAGTATAATCGTCTCAAGTTACAACACTCGCAAACTTCGACCCATCATATAGGTTGAGGAAGAGTACCTGACCCTCAGAGAACAAACTCGAACTCTTGAAGATAGAGGCAAAGAGTTGGAAAAACACAACAAGTTACTAATAGAACAAGCAAGAGCCCTTGAAGAGCAGGCCCGAGAAACTGAACAGATATACATTCGTCAGAACCAGGAGAAAAACGCTCTCATTGATATGACCAACAAAGAAAAGTACGGCATCTTCAATTTCATTATGTCTGCCTTTTTTACTTTTCTTTGAATGCTTCCTTCTGCTTTTCAACCTTTTTGCAATTTAGTTGTATCAATCCTCTTCTATACAGGAAGGAAATTGAAGAAGAGCTGGTGAGGATGAAGGAGACGGTGACTGCCAGTGAGGAGATAATCTCGTCCGTGGTCCCAAGAAATGTCCTCAACAATACCGACCTTCCCACCATGAATCTGCAGGTGAAGACGGGTGTTTTGTTTCTGATTGTTCAAAATTTCGATGTTCAACATCATAATCAAACTGAAATACTAGGAAATTAGAAATATACTGAGAGACTAAAATTTAAGATAAAACCTATAAAATATTCGACGAAATTTGTACAGAACCGGTAAAGTACTAACACCTTCAACTGAACAACTGAAGCAAATATTTGAAAAATAAAATAGATGATAGTGGAACTTTAAATATTGGGAACTAAAAGGGCGTGTTTTGTTTCTGTCAGGGTGACAGTCTTTTTGAAGTGCTCCACCAAAAAATAATCGCTATAACAAAATGCGTGATTGGAATTGGTTTTCTGGGTAGGTTGAGTAGTGAGCCCCCAGACCCCCCCCCCCTTCCTTTATAGACCAAATGGCCAAAAAATAACGACCGGTTTAGCCCCCCACCCCATCGATATTTCAAAAGAGCCATTTGGAATGGGGGTAGCTTATATTTTCTTATGATCGGGACGCAGAGACGAGCAAGTTAATTGATAATTCTGAAGAAATCCAATAATCAGAAAACGTTCAAGACTCACTCTTCATACTCACCCTTCACTCGGAGTCGTAGAAGGGGGGAGAAACTGATCCTCTCTTTGAAAAAATTATAGTTTTCCTAGAGGTTGGTAATGCTATTTTACACATAGCTGCTACTAGTGCGTTGATTACCAGGAACTCAAAGTAAGCAAAAAATGTAATTTTCTAATTGATATTTCAAGAGAGCCATTAGGAGCGGGGTATCATTTTCTTGGGAATATATGTTCTCGAAGTTGAAGGTAGATTTAAAGTTTATTATGCTTCCTCTCTTTCAAATAATGATCCGTGAAAGCTTAGAATAAGGAGGCTAAGCCGTAACCACTAATAATTTTTCTAGTTATCAACCCTCTTGAGAGATAAGCTTCATGGAAGTAAATTGCTGTTTGATTGCGACAATCAAACTTGTAATTGAGTACGAGCTAAGTGATTCATCATATTCTCGCGAAGGCACGACCAACTTGACAGTTACATTTTTCTCGATTTAGCTGTAGACACGTCTCACCTCTATGTTTTAATCTAGTTGAGACTGAAAACGGTTACAAATGGACCCAAATTCTCCAACCGACTTGATCTCGACAAGTCACGATAATACCGACACAGAATGGAATTTCTTTTCTCCGATTAACACCGTTCTATCAGTTTACATCATCTTCTAGAATTCCATGATCATCTATCACTATCATAAGAACTGGACAAAACTATCCTCTCTTCTGTTCATGCTGATAGCTGCCGTAGACATAGGAAATGCATGCTCAGAAATATGCCGTAACACTTTGGCACTACTATGTCTAAAGGACGGTTCCATACGATTGCACGTCTGGGTTTATCTTATCTGGATCTTGTTTGGTCAGCTCTGCTATGTTATCTCATCCTATTTGTATCTTTTTCTTACGGTTGTCAAAACTATAAACATTGTTTATCCATTTTACAGGTTGAATAATCGTGCAATCTACATTTGTTTATGTAGCATCTTAATAATCTGTTTTGCTATGTTTATATTTGATTCGGTCTACGGAGTTCATGACTTTGGGAGATCCAGAAAATGCACTGTTAGTTTGGGTTTATTTGCAAGTTTGGTCAACATAAAAATTGTAGGATCGTTAACGTTTTGGTACATCACGAAAGATTTCGTTAACGATCATTTGATCGAGGCTGCTTTTTTAATAATCCAGCTCTGCCTACCTGGTATTATAGTGCTTGTATGTGCGGTCCTTCAAATGTTCTACATCAAGAAAGCCTTCAGTACTACAGACAACCCAGCACTCAACACTGCAAACCATGCCAATCTTACTGTGCTCATGATATCAGTGCTGTATCTGTGCAGTGTCTCAGTATTCTCTTATCGTATGCTAGTCAGGGACATCCAAATATTGGTATGGGGTGGTTATACTTATACTCCTATTTTCTTAATACTGGCCGTATTTTCTAAGTACACTCTGCCTCTTCTGAACGCAGCCCTGTTTCCAACCATCCTGATCCTCCGCAAACAGGAGCTAAGAGCACAGTTTAGGACATACGTTGTAAGGGTGTTCCTTCTCCCTCTCACAATCTTCGCCAAAGTCCGAGCTCCGGTTCTTAGAATAATTTGATACATCCAGATTTGAGACGTGAAAATAAGAGAACTAGCTTTCTGCTTCAGCTACAAAGATTCAAATAAGAGAACTATTGCTTCGGTTGAGAAGACTGAAGGTACATTTCTTCACCTTTACAGAAGTGATGTGTATTGGCTTTGACACTACTACCGTAGTAGTCACTTTTGCAGTATATCAGGGGAGGTGAGTAAGGCAACGACCGTGCTCCCCCCACCCCCCAAATTAGTATGGGTCCTAATTCCTGGCGTTTAACTTTAGTAGCAATTGAGGAACAATTGAGGAACAATTTAGTAATGTAAACATTTATTGTTATTTTGCAGTTTGACCGACAAAATTAATTCTTAGACTGAGTGATTTTGTGTGACAATTCAATTCTTTAACAAAAATTGAAAAAAGTGTGTTTTCAGCTCGATGTATATCCAATTGGACAACCTTCTACGTGATCAGTATTTCGCAATTTAAAATATGTTGTAATTTTGTTTGAAAATTAAACATTTTATTATTTGAAATCTATAGAGCTATAATACAGCTGCCGCTATTGCTTTAGCATAGCTTATAGTTATAGCCGTTATAACTGGTGCTTTTTGTTTTCACGAGTGCGAAACATACCTTTGACCCAATTCTTCTATATTCTTTGATATATGCCACCAGGTCTGGTAGCTATAATTAGCCTCGCTTTCTGCTCCAAGTCATTGAGCTCATTATAGGAAGTATTAGTGTCTAGTTGTACGGCGACTACCCAAATGTTGGAGGACTGTTTGTTACAAGTTACAACAAATCTACATAGTGGGATTCATACGACATAACTATGTCTTACCAATTTGAATGCAGGTTCTTCAAATACACGCGATGGTTATCAGTAATTCCGCCAGACGCTAGTGTGCTGCCCAAAACACTAGGTCGGTAAAAGCAGCGTGATGAAGGTTTGGTTAATCATAGTTTCTGTTTCAATATTCTAGCGTTCTGAGCTGACCTTGATATACAAAATGGATAGTGCCCAGTAAATACCATACTTCCAGTAAATATTCTCCTCTAACCGACTGTCGACATAAGTACCAGTATCTCGTTAACTTTCAATTCATTTCATCTGCGCCTCTTTTCCCAGGCATATTCGTCCTTACCTCCCAGTCGCATCCTAGCCAACCTCTAGTCTATAGGTTTTGACATTGAGTCTTGATGTTGAATTTCAAATCGTTATATACGGGATCCTGCTTTAAAAATGTGTTTGATTTAGTAAGTCTGTTGCCAAAATCCGCCGTGAGAGTTTCCAAGTCAATTAAAATTTCTGGCCCCGGGCCTGATGAACTCTAAACAAAAAACGTGTTGATGACTGCTCATTAATAATGCTCAAATGATTGCTAAGTCGGCATCAACAAATCAAATCTGAATTTAAATTTGTACTTAATACCGATAACGGATCTAAATTCGGTCGCCCAAATAATGATATTCAAGATATTTTAGTTGGTTCCACTTTCTTCAACCTAGCTGGGTGTGGCTGTAATATGCGACATCAACAATACTACCCTTCCAGTACAGAATAATAATATCCCCCGATTTAACGGAGTAAGCACATGTTGCGGTTACTAACGACCCCGGATCTGTGGTGGCCCCATTTTACTGGTAACCCTCATTTAACGTAACCAGACTTGTAACCCCGAACTTGGTACAATTAGTTCTATTAGTTTATTTACCGGATATTTCAGTACGTTTCTTGGTTTTACTTTTAGGCTGAAAGACAAGCATTATGTTGTGTTGTGGCTTATACCTGCTTTGTTAATGCTGCCAGTGTTACCACCACAAATTTCACGATACATATCTTGTTCAGCGTTATATCTAGTTCAGCGTTTTATCTAGTTCAGCGCTATGTAAAGTTCAACGCTATATCCAGTTCAGCGATATATCTAGTTCAGCGCTATATCTAGTTCAGCGCTATATCTACTTAAGCACTATATCTAGTTCAGCGCTATATCTAGTTCAACACTATATCTAGTTAAGCGCGATATCTAGTTCAGCGCTACATCTAGTAAAGCGCTATATCTAGTTCAGCGCTATATCTAGTTCAACACTATATCTACTTAAGCACTATATCTAGTTCAGCGCTATATCTAGTTCAGCACTATATCTAGTTAAGTACTATATCTAGTTCAGCGCTATATCTAGTTAAGTACTATATCTAGTTAAGCGCTATATCTAGTTCAACACTATATCTAGTTAAGCGCGATATCTAGTTCAGCGCTACATGTAGTAAAGCGCTATATCTAGTTCAGCGCTATATCTAGTTCAACACTATATCTACTTAAGCACTATATCTAGTTCAGCGCTATATCTAGTTCAGCACTATATCTGGTTAAGCACTACACGTAACATACCGCTAGGAGATAGTTCGTGTACCACACACAACTGAGTTTGTGCCCTAACCCGTTAAACAGCTTGGTTCCCAAAGTATTAAACCTAGCCCACTTCGCCTCATATATTATTGTCAACCACATGGAATTATATTCACGAAACATTTCTGTTTCGATCTATTGTATGTTGTATATTGAAGGTGAACACCAAACTCTTAATTTAGCTAAGGCTCTCCATTTGGTAACCCTCAATATACTGTATATAGTTCATCAAGCAAGCTATGTCTAAAATTTCCCTCTCTTCGTCTGAGGACGCTTTCAAGTTTCTCGTGAAATACTGTTCAAGTTCCACATTCTACTGGTACGCATACTGGTATGTTTATTGTGTCAATTTGTTTGGAAATTGGCCCACCCTCAAGTCTCCCCCTGGCGGTTCCAGTTCGACCGAGGTCCTAAAACCTCCAACTACCCCTAACTCCTACCATCATTCTAGTACAACTTTAGCCAAGGATCCTCCTCAGAACATATCCCAATCCGTTTCGTTTTCCCCTGAAGACGGAGCGGTCTTAGACCCATCCTCTAAACCTGTTGTGTCCGAAAAAGGAGGCGGACCAGCCCGAACAAAACGGAAAAAGACCGGAAAAGACAAGATCGAGGCAGTGATCCAGGAGACGTACCCGACGATAGTAAGAGAAGTGTATTCGGGCAAGTCTCTGAACAAAGCAGTGGTCCGAGCTGGGATATCCCGAACTTCCTTCTTCAAGTGGCGGTACATGGCCGAGATGCGGATTGTCGACGCGGCCCACTACCAGGCCCTGCAGCGGCAGTTCTGTAGGAGCTCTCAGAAACTGTCGGAGGAGTGCCGGAGATGTGTCGCGGAAAGAGGCAGCCCTTTTTTACAGCTCGCAGAGCAGCTTAGGGCTGACAAGAGACTGCTTCCATTGGTTTACTCTTTTTTCTGTTCTCGTCACGTTTAAAGCTTCAACGTTGTTAACTTATGTCATGTTGGAAAGGACTTTCCATAAAAGGGTTACGTTGTTTTTGTCAAATTTCTATATTTGTAAAAGTTTTTTAATCATTTTGCCGAGTATCAGAGCGTTGTAAACTTATAATACTTATTACTAGTACTTAATAACTGATATGTACTTATTAATAGTATACTTCATAGCAATGTCTTATGAGGAGCTTTATCGCCTTGCGAGAATGACATTATAAAAAACTATCCCAGCTTGAGATGACTGTCATTTGAAATAATACTTCGTCAATTGTAATGTCCGTCATAACGTGCAATGTTATTTAAAATTGTTCTGTTTCATTCCTGCCTGTTGGTGTCATTCTATGCGATTGGCAGCCTGATAGAAAAATTTAAATTTAACCATGAAAAAATTTGGATACTCCGTATAGGCTTATCAATGAGGTATTTTATGGCAAAATAAATATTAAAGTAGACCGGAAAAATTTTCTAAATTTTGATTCTGTTTTCACCAAGATTTCTTCCCTAAAACCTGCTAACCCTAGCGGAGTGGTATGAATGGAGACTCTGCTCTGGACTCGAGCGTGCTGAGTAATGATACAGTGAACTTTACCTGTTTGAGCAATGTGGAGGAGTGTCCCCTACCGGGAGCTACTCGGTACTTGGTGGGCGTTTACAAGACCGCTACCGAACAGGTTGGTAAATGTGGGCGTTTACAAGACCGCTACCGAACAGGTTGCGGTTGGTAAGGGTGGGCGTTAACAAGACTGCTACCAAACAGTTTGGTAAGGGTGGGCGTTAACAAGACCGCTACCAAACAGTTTGGTAACTGTGGGGAGAGGTCCCACAATAGCAAGCTTGCAATCATCAACTTTTTTAGTGTTGCTGTGATCGCAAACTTTGCTCTGTGATCGCAAACTTTGTTTAATGTTGCTGTGATCTTAAACTTTGTTCTGGGATGGGCTTGAAAATGTTGTTGAAAATATTTTTACTGCATGTATTGACTACGTGTACACTGAACTATTGAAAATATTTGTATAGTAATAAGTGTACACTGTACAGTGTACACTTAGTGCTTTAGTATGATATGCAAATATTTTTTATAACTATCTCCAGGTCCAGGAGTTAGAAGAAGTTTTGCATCAGAAAGACAACAAGCTCAACTCACTTGTCGCCACTAATTCCTCGCTGAGCAAGCGTCTATCGATATCAGAGTAAGTAGGACTTGTTTAGCTCCTTACTGAGCATGATAGGTAATGATAACACCCTTTCACTGGATGGTAGGTAATGATAACACCCTCCCACTGGATGGTAGGTAATGAAAACACCCTCCCACTGGATGGTAGGTAATGAAAACACCCTTTCACTGGATGGTAGGTAATGATAACACCCTTTCACTGGATGATAAGTAATGATCACACCCTTTCACTGGATGGTAGGTAATGATAACACCCTTT
>JH153907.1:9718-23323 GCA_000226015.1 Mnemiopsis leidyi | reverse complement strand
TCTCTCTCTCTCTCTCTCTCTCTCTCTCTCTCTCTCTCTCTCTCTCTCTCTCTCTCTCACCCCACACTTTCTCATCGCTCTCCTAGAGCCATTAGTCTGCCCACGTGCGCGCGTCTGATCACGTGACTGCAACCTAGTCACGTGACTACGCGTGCAGTTGTGGCGCGTGAGCACTCTCTCTCTCCCTCTGATACTCGCTGGCCAAGCTCCATACTAGTAACCAATTACTTCTCGTACAGTGTTTGATTAGTGTAGGATATTATTTTATCAGTTGTTGAGTAAAAATATAATCAGCCGCTACCTATGATCGAAATGCAAAGCCCCGATTTTCGCATTGACTCTCTGCTCTTGTCCCAATGCTTCCCGGACAGCAGATATCCACCTGACGGCTACAGCTACAACTCGCCCTACAACTTCAGTATCCAAGACATCATTACAAGTTCTGGCCCAGGCCCCATCCCAGCAGTCTCTCGTCCCCAATTCACGGACACTGGTCACGGGATTCCTGCTCCTCCGCCCCAGACAAACGGCTCGCCCCCCGCTGGGTTCCCGTACCCCCACAGCCACATCCCACCCCCACAACAGCATGAGGGGGAACCACCAGCTCCTCAGTCTCACGACCAATACCCTCCCTCCTGTAACTCCCTCCTGCCCCCTCAAAACGGGTCGGGAAGCTCCCCTCACTCCCTCATCCCTCCCTCCATCGTCTCCAAGAGTGAGTACTGCGCTAGTTCCTGCCTGGGTATTCTGGAGGATGATCCCGCTAAAAGAAGGATGGACTTTATGGTAAAGCACGCCTGGCTGCCACCTCGACCTCTCGCTCCCAAAGGACCTGGATGTAAGTTTTACTTTGTTGTGTTTCAATTTGTTAAAGATTTTATTTTTAAGTTATTCTTCGAGGAGAAAGTGTGGAATACAGAAACCCTTAGTTGATAATACTGTCAACAAAAAGCCCAAAAGCCACCATCATATCCAAACTAAAACCCAAACTTTCCAAACCTGGTCTCTTAAGGTTACTCTGGCGGCCTCAAGGACCATGGCTGCGCACAGGGTCCAATCTTGCTCCAATAACAGTAACGATTCTGGCCCTGGTTTTAAACAATTATCTTGAGACAAGACAACTATTTAGCCAACACTTTGTCTTGTACATCTTGCACCCATGTAATAGTCGAACAGATTTTCATCTTTAATCCTCGTACTGTTTTTAAGTAAGGTAGCAAACACGTCTCACGAATAGGTCAAATTTATTAACGTGACAAATTTTGGGTCCAAAAAGCGCAGCCTTCATCGCGAGAAAGAAACTTGAGTGAAAGACTGTACTTTAAGGTGAATATTTTGTGTTTTCATGACAAATGAAACTCGAATTTAAGCTATGTCGTAATGGTCTAGACTGAACTGTATGTGAATGAAAAGTAGTTTTAATGTCAATATCATCATAACTAACTTCAGTCTTATCCCAATCAAACTTGTTGACTTTCGACAAAGAATTCTCTAAGAATTTTCCTGGAGAAAAATAATCTGATTCAAATAAAAATCAAAATCAATTTTCAACAGAAGATGGGTCGTCGGGTCGATATCAATCAAATGAAATACCAAATTTCAAGAAAGAGGAAATGCTCTTCGCAGCAGACAAACGTTAAATCATTATTACGAAAACTTCACTTTGATTGAACTGCAATGCAAATTTAGAATGCGAACGAGCACGGCTTTTAGGTACCTAGTTAAGTTCGTCAGGAAAAACTATAAGCGGATGTCAACAGTTAAACTTAAATCAGTCCAAACAAAGGGGATGGAAAACTGACGTTACAGGAGCCTGATAAGAAATCAGTCCAAACAAAGGGAATAGAAACTGACGTTACAGGAGCCTGATAAGAAACAACGAAAGTTGGTCGGATAGGTGCAGACTGCTGCCTAGCTCTGATAATCACTATATATTTTATCTATCTTATAATAAGCAATTTCTACATTAGCGAGATTATATAAGACTCTAAAAAGTCATATCCTTAGTATGCAGTTCGGCCTGTCAAACCACGGGCCAATTAGCTAACCTGGTGGGAGTCACGTGATGTTCGCCAGCCTCTACCTGCACGGAATTAGAGATAACATTTGTATACAATTTATAAATTACTTAATACCATAATTTGCTATATTATACTTCACTTTGCAGTTTGCTAGCTTTATAATGAACGATTTTGGAGCATGCAGTTCGCCCACGTGCAGCTCCCTGCCGCTTACTTCCAAGTGATGACGTCACAAGTTTTTATCTAAACGGAGCCCAGGCCGTTCGGCCCCCAGACACTCGCGTCATTAGTCATCCACCTGATTACTAGTCAGTATCTCCCCGGTTTGCCAGCGCGGGGGTGCGGTGTGTAGGACGCTTTTGTTGATACAAATAACGTGGTCATTTGTTGATTCATCATCAATTGTTATTACCAATTACCTTGGCCAAGGATGATCGTATAGGCGTGGGATCTCTATAACAAATACACTAGCTGTATACAACCTTCTTTGCCAATATTGACTTAATCTGGGTACTTTATTTGTACCTAGATACCTACTGGATTATTGGTAGTGTACCCGATATACGCAGATAGAACATCGGTACTTCGTCCTGTGAAGCATGAGTGAGCTAGGTGTACTGTTCACTGTGCAGCTATATCTTTAGACATAGCTATATTTGTTCAGCTATATCTGTGCAAGTACACCCTGGCGATCTCACTTAACTGTCTATATCTGGACACATCAGGATGTTAACTGGTCGAGCCATGAACTTTCTGTACACTTAACAGAATAATGTGTGTAAACTGCAGCCTGCACTGGCTGCACACAGACTGCTAAAAGTGCACTGTACCAACTACCTCCCTGCCTCCCTGCCTCCCTTGGTAGCCTCCAGGCTCGATATCGAGAGCACTGAATCACTTTCTACAGAATATGATTAAACCAACCCATAGTTTGATTTGTCAGATGGTCCGTGAATTGTAGAATTTAAATGGCACCAAAAAATTATCAATTTACAATATATGATTAACTAGTTTCAATGATTTTACCGTGTTAGAGCTATAAAGTAAAATCCTGTCAGACCAATGAAATTAGAGGTTTGTTTTGGATTTCGTGTCGTGAGGCTAATTCTCTAATTGGAAAAGTTAGAATAGAGGGCAGGGAGAGAGGGGGGAGTAACCTTGGCAACTTCGATCTGTAGCATGGTCCGCACACCGTAACCAGGTGACAAAACTGTAACATTTGGTCTCCATAGTAACACATCGGCTCACATGGGATTTACTTTTTCTGTGATCTGCTATCGAAACTCTACCTGAAGGTTTTAACAAACATAACAATTTAGACTCTTTAGTCTCCTCATCGAGGACAAGGTTCAAACCGTCTTCTGGTCCCCGCATCCACCCGGCTAATGCTGGTTAGCTTCTCCTTTATAATATTAGTTGCTCCTTTACAAAATTAACTGTTCCTTATTCCGCCCCGAGTTTTAAACTTTTTTGGAAGCGACATTTCTTGCTGCGGCCGAGCGGGATGGGTTGCAAGAGCGCGATGTAACCATGGTAACTAGAGGCAGTAGTCCACACGTCTAGACTCATTGGAAAGGGTCAGGTCAGTTACCGTGGTTATCAGTGAGGTAATCCTCCTTCTCTCTCTCTTTCTCTTTTTTTCTCTCTCTCCCTTCTTCTACTGCTGATCTGGACTCCGTGGTTACTTAACGACGAGAAAATGTGTCACAGTGAAGTGGCACGTGCGGGGCTCTCTGCAGAAGTACAATGAATTTAATTAGCAACCTGTTGTTGACAAGAAGAGGTGTTATAACTAACAGTTGTTGAGAAGATACTGGAGATGGAGCATGCTCGTCAGTAGCAGGAGGAGGCATAGTGGAGGGCAGGTACATTGCGGAGGGGGGGGGGGGTACAGGTACAGCTCGGGGGGTGCAGCTACAGCTCGGGGGGTGCAGCTACAGCTTGCTCTACAGCTCCTCTACAGGCCCCTGCCTGCTCCCACATGCTTCTCTGCTCCTTGTCGTCTTTAGCTAAACCTAGAAAAATATTAGGTAATGTTAGCACTCCTATATTTAATGCAGCACTCTCCATGTGCTTATGTTAGACCCTGGTCTATGACCATTTTGATCTGTCTGAGAGAGATCACGTGAGGTAAGTGAAGTAAAAGTTTTAGCGTGTCAGGCTCTTCATCCTCAATGTTTTGGAAAACTTGTTCTTGAGAAAACCAAACCAAGCAGGGCTGTGTAGATAGAATAGACTGGAAACTGCACTTCTTGAAACAGACAGTGTCGTAATGAGAACCGTCATAACTACACACTCCACAAGGTCATTTGTGTCTACTGTCTCTGACGATATGTCTGGTTTTCTGACACCTCAACCTTCTGTGTATCGGCAGAATACATCGGTTGTCATGGTTGCCATGGTGTCCACCCTGGTTAACATGGTGACCGCCCTGGTTATCATGGTAACAGCCCTGGTTGCACTACTGGTTACTATGATTGCAGTATTGGTTACCATGGTTGCAGTATTGGTTACTTTGGTTGCAGTCTTGTTTACCGTGGTTACAACCTAGTCAATGTCCTGTGTCCAATAAGGATTACTTTAGTTACCATGGTCACAGCCCCAAGCCCTGTCAAGAGTGTTACCTCCAGCTAATGAATTGTGATATTCACTTTTCACTTGCCGGTAAAGGCCCAATGAGGGACAAGTATTCCAGTCACATGACAATTACTAGCCAATCAGAAGCTCTGTCACAGTCCTGTCCGAACACAACATTGACAAGCCAATTCATTTGTTGCACCCAGAGCGAGAGTGTATACACTGCATGACCGCCAAAGAATGTGACGTGACCAACACACTTGCACACACAAACTACCACACACACTACCACACACACTACCGAACACAAAACCGTACACACTACCACTCACACTACCACACACACTACCGCAAACATAACCGCACACACTACCGTACAAACTACCGTACACGTAACCGCACACACTACCACCGTAGATCTCCCAACGACTACCAACTCAATGCAACACTATCCCCGACACTACGTCCCAGTTAGCCAGCTAAACTTTCTCATTCCTCGCTTTACTACTTATATTTCAGAAGTACTACTTCTTGAGAAGGTTCTAGAATATCCAGTACGCTCCCAGATCCAAAGTTTAGTTGAGTAAGCATGTTTCTATCAAGTTGGGCGGCTCCAGAGGAAACTTAGGGCTCGTATTTTAACCTTGGCCCTTCTTGGCCCTGCTGATTTGTAACTATCGCTCTTAATGTTATTGTGGTGGTCAAGTCAGTAAAATTTCTGGCAAAGTACACTTTCACCGATGGGCCGCGCTGCTCAAGGTGCCGGTCACTATTTATTTATAAGTTGGACTGCCCATAATGCTAAATTTGCATATTTTATCTCTTGATTCACCGTCATTCGGTGAATAGATTGAACCTCGGTCCAAAGAAGCCATCTGAATAAACCATGGGTTACTGGAGAAGATTTGCATTGCAATGGCTGGTAATGTTATAATAAGCTCTGAACTTTGTTGGAACTTAAACTTGTGACACCTTTACTTGCTGCTAAATAAAACTCAGGAATCAATATAGAAGTTTAAGTTTAAATGGCATGATGAGGCCATATGTTTTGTTTATTTGCGTACAAGCTGATTCCACCAATCAGGTTAGCTTGTCTGGAAAATGGACCAATAGGAATCGAGTGGTATGTCACATGATCAGCTACCTGTCTATTACGTTGGTTATGATCAACAAGTAGATGCTAGTTCTCAGGCTAAATTGTATTGTGGTGCTCTGGCCGGCCCCGTACTAGGCCACACTTCACCAATACCCAGTACTAAAACTACCCGGGGGTATATTGCTGTAGCCTACCTCTATAATTGTAACACTAACAGTCTCTACTGAGTACTGGCCAGCGGGTATTACAAAAGGAGAAGCTTCGTTCAAATCTAGATTAGTGAGCAAAAGGCAAAATCCAAAAGTTGAAACTTCAGTTGTTTCTGGATGGTTACCATAACTTCTAAAGGTTCGCTTCTTAAAACGACCAACGACGTTGAAAAGATAGCCAGATTGAGTATTTTTTTCAACTGAAAATGGTAAAGTTGTGGGCTTCAAGCTAGTGTTATTCCTGTTCCATTATTCCTGAATACAGCCTTTACAGCTACAGTCTTACAATGGTTATGTTGAAGTTATGATTACCCATTTACTGCGCCACATCTTCACAATGCTCCTTCACAAAAGTAAATTACCCAAGATTATACTTAAAATAAGGGGTAAATGAGATAACGAGGTCTGTATTACTCCTGCACTATGGTTTTCACTGGAAATTAAAACAAACTTCCTCACCTCATTACGTAATTAGCGGCAAATTGCCGCGTTAAGTACGCTCGGTAACGATATTCGGCGTACTTCAGTCAACTCAGTCTTCACCTGAATATCTGGTGTTGTGGCAGTTTAACTGCAGATAATGGAGCAGACAATCGGCCATTACCTAGTTAAGTACTGCGCTATAATAATAACATACGTGTATAATGGGTACTTTGCAGGATTAACCCGATAGTTAGCTGCATTTACACAATTAACAGAGAGCAACAAATGCATACGTACCACGCACATGTCAGTGCTATTTCTTGCTGTGGACCCACATTTCACGGATAATCGCTCCTCTTTTCACCCTTTTTCAGGTTTTTTAACGTGATCTTCAAATTTAATTTACCGGAGTTAATGTTCGGACCCCTTATATAATCGGGCAATTTGTTTCTAATTATAGCAGCAAGAGTCAAGAGACAGTGTTTCTAGTAGGAACTGTGGAGTTGCATCCCTCCTCCGTTCAGTGTAGAGCTGATCCATCCGAGAGACAAGTGGAGGTTCAGAACTTATTGTTGTAGCTAACAAAGATAAATTTAGTTGATCATTGTCCGTCTAGAGGGACTTCAAAACGACAAGCTTTCTAAAGCCTCTCTCCAGTCAAAGTTACGGGGCCTGGCCAATAGAAATTACCTCAATTGGTCACGTTATCTTACCTTTTGTCTATACTGCTCCTTTATCAATACATCCAAATAACCTCGTAATGCCCTTTAACGTTGGAGATTGTAAATAAGCATGTTTGTGAGTGTGTATGCGGGCACTTTATTATCGTAGTCACCCTTTTGTGAGACGAGAATAAAGGGCCGCAGTTTAGCGGTTGCAAATGGCGAGTGGAAGACTGAGGGGAGATATAATAAAGGTTAGACTGCTGGAAATTTGGGCGAAGTTCATATTCAATAAACATGTGATGATTATGTCCCAAATTTTCGATAAAGCACTATTATTCTCGTGGGTTCATTTAATTCTAGCAACTATTGACATTTTAAGGGCTGGTTAAATTGTGAACTTCATAATTGGTAGACTTGCACTTGAAACTAGGGAAACTTAGTGCCTCTGAAAGGTTTGAATTAATAAAATTTGAGACTTACGTTCTTGCTGAAATTCAGAATATTTGCCACCAAATCTGAATTTGTACACATAAAGACCAGAAGCGACGTCAAACAAGCCTGTGAATTTTAAGTCGTTGTAATGTAGAAATGGTTAGATATAACAGCGATGTTTGCGCTTATTTCATAGTACCACCTTCAAGATCATTGTGCAATGAAGAAACCTAAATTGTACCAATTCTCCCTCTCCCATTCCTCCCGAAACTTCAGCTAAAATTCACCGAAAGTCTGGGAGAATTCGAAACGTTTATTTTCAAACCCTCCCTGCCCGGTGGCCGTGTCTTGTCGTGCTCGCAGTGTACTCTGCCAGACCAATCAGAGGGCTGGTTTCTTGTCACGTGACTCCGGTCCGCCAATCAACTGATTCTACCGAACAAGCAAGAACTAAACTAAGATTTAGAAGAGGGAATTATCCCTTATCGTTCTTGGTTAATGACTGGAATTAGGGAGGCCGCATCCGGTTTAGCTTTTAGAAGATAATCATTCTCCCTAATCAGTCCTTGTCGGGACGTCGTCATGGCAACAACCAATGAGTGACCATCTCTTGGCTGGATACCCAATCGTAAAACGGCCCGAATTCACGTGACGTTGATCCGCCAATCAAACGAGAACTTTGACCTTTGTAGACTAGGAGTAGTCATGAAAACAAGCAATTCGTCCAATCCGGTTTCCCAGCACCCGACAAGCATGAAATGCAAAATGTGCCTGTTTCGAGAAGCGGATGGAATAATGAGTGGTCATCTGACTGTCCGGCTCACTCTCCGGCCTGCCCGCATAATTCTTCTAGTTAGATCAAAGTTTAGGCTACAAGAGCAGTCGCGGACTGGAGCAGTTTCAACTGAAAATTAAGAATTATCCACTCAAAGTGAAATTGTGACAGATCAGGCTTATCTAACTACAAAATGACATAACGTATGTAATGACCTAATTGTTATGATGAGCCCATTTACAATTATGTTAAGCCTTAATTGGCTTCGTTAAGAAGCATATTAACTGAAATTCCCCAACTACGCTTGGCATTAAACGCATTCTTTCCGAGTAGTAAACCTTTTGTATCCCCGTTCACTGTCTTGACCACCACCAATCCCCCTTTCGCTTGTCCCCTTTCACTTGACCCGTAGAACTATTCCCATTATACTAGCATTGACTAACCCCCAAAGTGGTTTATACACTGCTACACAGTATCTGATTGTGATCATTTTTAGTTTTCCATCATGAGCTCTTTGTCAGGGCCCATGCACTCTTGTCTCTTTTAGAGTTTTAACTCAATTATTGTCTTTCCATCTTAATCATTAGCCTGTTGACAAAGAGTTTCCCTCCCATTGAAATCGCTAATTAAGCTCCTTCGCCGGGAGAAGTCCCATGTTGCACGTGCACCCTCAGCCAGGTGAGCCAACCAGGAGTTGCCATGGAAACCATGTGACCAAGCACGTGCTCTAAACCCAGCTCACCTCGCAAATACAAAGATTCTACCTCCTCCCCTCACCACACCAATACACATCAAATGTTTGCAGCTTTCTCTACTTCAACCGTGTTGCAGCTGTGCTGCCGAGGCTTATTACTACTGGTTTATTACTGCCTGCCAAGCTGAAGTAAATAAGTCGGCCACGTCTTCAGACGGCCCACTACAATGGGCAAAGATCGGGAGTAGTTGAGCAGAGAGGCAGGGAACATCGCTCGCCGGGTTCCTTTCAGCAGAGCAACCACGTGGTACGTCTATATGTCGCTGGAAAGTTCTGGAAGGAGATCGGGACTTAGGAGCTGGATCTGATTTGAAGTTAGCTACTGGTTTTGGTCTAAAGTTAGCTACAGGTTCCGGTCTAAAGTTCTGGTCTAAGTTAGCTACAGTTTCTGGTTTAAATGTAAGGACGGTTTTTTGGTCTAAAGTTTAAAGTTAGCTACAGGTTTTGGTCTAAAGTTAGCAACAGGTTTTTTTCTAAGGTTAGTTTCAGGTTCCGGTCTATAGTTCTGGTATAAGTTAGGTACAGTTTCTGGTTTAAAGTTAGCTACAGTTTCCGGTCTAAATGTAAGGACGGTTTTCTGGTCTAAAGTTTAAAGTTAGCTACAGGTTTTGGTCTAAAGTTAGCTACAGGTTTTTTTCTAAGGTTAGTTTCAGGTTCCGGTCTAAAGTTCTGGTCTAAGTTAGGTACAGGTTTTGGTCTAAAGTTAAATACAGGTTCTGGTCTTAAGTTAACTACAGTTTCTGGTCTAAACATAAAAGTAAAGGCGGTTTATGGTTAGCGGGTGGTATTGGTTGAAATCCTAATGTTAGTTAGACCAACTGATTGCAAAAGTCAATTACTTATAAATATTTCAATATTTGTACTCGTTTTATAAATTATGCATGATTTAACATTTGTGAGTCTCCCAACGCACCCACCCATACAATGCCAATATTGCAATATAATTACGATGCAATAAGCCCGCAACTTAATGTCAATAATCAAAAGGACACGCTGTAATTTTTGTTAAGTCAGTCAGATAAGTAATTTTCTATCTTTTTTATCTCACCTTGCTTGCTTTCAAGCCACCAGACATTTAATTGAGCTTTCTAATATAAACGCAATTTTTCTGTCATCATCAGTCCAGAAGATAAGAAATCGGGACCATTCCGGTGGTTCCAGTGTCTACGTTTGAAGATGAGACTAGCAAATGTGTGTAGTAAGACAAAGTCCCCAATGCCACATGTTCTGTAGTTTCCGCCGTAAAAGAGTGTGTGCTGTCTGCGGACGGGCTGTATATACGAACTGTGGTTTCTAACGGGATAAAGCACCTTGCTAACATGTCTGCACGTGCACCAGCGCCGACTCCACGTGCTCGAGCTGGACATCTTAATTGGCCAGTTTGGTGACACGTGGGCTAGATGGCGGGTTTTTATTGGTCCGCCCGTGCAGAGCTTCTCCACAGGAAGCTAAGTGCTCCTTGAGTTTCTATATTTAGAGTTATTGGGATTAAACCCTCATCATAGTCGGACTATTGAAGATATGTAGCGACCTAGACGTCCTTCTACAAAATTGTACGAAAATTATTGTCCTTAGCTTAGCGTCATCCGCGCTGAGATCACGAGACAGAAATATCTCATAAAAAATTAGCCGTAGCAAATTGTGTTGAAACTAAAAACCCATCGGCAAATCAAAATTTGGTTTGGTTTATTTAATTGGTTTCTAAAAACCATTAATGACTCTTAGAAACTAAGAGCGTCAATAATAAGTAAATTTAACCATCACTAACCTCGAATATAGAATACCTCCTGTCAATTGCTAAGTCCGATATAGCCAGATATACAAGTTTAAGTTCTCAATCCCTGCTAACAATTGCTAAGTCCGATATAGCCTGATATTTAAGTCTAAGTTCTCAATCCCTGCTAACAATTGCTAAGTCCGATATAGCCAGATATTTAAGTCTAAGTTCTCAATCCCTGCTAACAATTGCTAAGTCCGATATAGCCAGATATTTAAGTCTAAGTTTTTAAACCCTGCTAGCAATTGCTAAGTCCGATATAGCCTGATATTTAAGTCTAAGTTCTCAATCCCTGCTAACAATTGCTAAGTCCGATCTAGCCTGATATTTAAGTCTAAGTTCTGACCAACTGATCGACGGCCCCACCTGACACAGCCCGAAGGTGATCCAGCCTTGCTCCAAAACCATGGAAACCATTGTTGCCATGGATACTACTAAGACTGTCTCGTGAATTTGTTATAACAACCATTATTATATTATCTGCCCAGTACTTCAGATAGATAACTGACGAATAATAAACTGCTCACAGTGCACAAAATAAACACCTGAATGACGATTGGTGCATTAATTGTGGCCACATCAGTTTTAAGCTACACATTATCAAATTTGTGTGACATTTAATCATCTCAATTTGAAGTGATAAATAAATTCCAACGTTTTTACTGTGTTTACAGACAGGTTAGAAGATAAACTAAGCTGGAAAACTTTGGATTACTTATAATTTTTTCTCACAAAATCGACCATGACTCTTTTTCTGTCCGATAACAAGCTGTCTAGTACACAGAAATTCACTTCAAGAACAGGTTTTTAAGACCTGTCATGGACCTTGAAGTTTAATCCAAGTACCAATCGCGCGTGCATGTGGGCTATTGTTTGAAAATTTAACAATTCGCTACCGAAGATTGCCCGTACTAAATATATTGACTGTTCTATTCATGCCCAGCTGGTGACCTCTCCGCCCTGCCATTTCATTGGCTCCCCTCGGTCACGTGACCAGTGCTTTGAGGTTCTGATTGGACGATATAGGTCACGTGATATCTCCAACTCGACTGTCATTGGAGGATCTGGGTTGCACGCTGTTTTTGGCAGTAATTAGCACAGAGACCTCCTGCTACAAATTGTTTTCAGAGTTTAAACGAGTTTTAACAATGGCGACATGACAACATACAAGTTACTCCTGGCCAACAAGCTAGAGGATGGTAACCAGGTTACACAGTTGCACGGTTACCAGGTAACAGTGTAACACAGGTACAAGGTTATACAAGGTTACCATATAATACATTCACTATGTAACACATGGTTGCATACCAGGTAACATCGTTACTAGGTTACACAGTTACCAGGTAACATCGTTACTAGATTACACGGCTGATATCTTTACTAGATTACACAGTTACCAGGTAACGTAGTTACTAGGTTATACAGTTACCAGGTAACGTAGTTACTAGGTTACACGGCTGATATCTTTACTAGATTACACAGTTACCAGGTAACGTAGTTACTAGGTTACACAGTTACCAGGTAACGTAGTTACTAGGTTACACAGTTACCAGGTAACGTAGTTACTAGGTAACATCGTTACTAGGTTACACAGTTACCAGGTAACATCGTTACAAGGTTACACATTTACCAGGTAACATCGTTACTAGGTTACACAGTTACCAGGTTACATCGTTACTAGGTTACACAGTTATTAAGTAATACAGTTACTATGTTACATGTTCGATTGTTTTACTAGTTACCAGGTTACTTGGTTAACTTGTAACTTGGCTATTCTGAGAAAATGGAGTGGTTACAATTGCTTTTGTAATTGATGACTGTAAATTACCCGCTACAATCTACATGCATAATTTAGTATTTAGATGTTGAGATTATTTTTATCTTGGCCTAAATTGTATCACGGCTACCAAATGATACTCAACATATCAAGGCCTTTCATCCTTATAGAATTGGCGAAGACTGACGAGATGCTTACAAGCCAGCGTGCAGCTATCCGCAGATTTGGCTACCGGACAACTAGGCACTAAGCTCCAATACCCAATATCTAACTCACAAGCGGAGTTAAACTAACCAGAACTGGTTGATTGCATTCATAACTGCACGCTCAAAATCAATCATCACAGAACCAGAGTCTACAGGACAATGCTGGTCGAAAAAGAACTTCATAACATTCAATCGTGTCGGCAACACATTAACAGCTGATCAGTTCTCCCACATGTAACTCTGGGGTCTGGTAAAACTCTTACATGTCTCCAACAAGCACAGCTCACGTCGTGAGGATGAGGACCATCTCCACCAACCATTGGTGGCTCAGATCTCTTGGCACCTACTCACATCACCTCTGAAACGTCATTGATTGGGCTAGGCCATGTGATCCCTGTGAGAATGTGACCTGACCCCTGTGGTAGCTCAGATCCCTTGATGCCTAGTTGTCGGCCACCGGCAGATTTAGATCCAGAGTAATTCAGTGAAGAGCGCATCTGTTTTCCATTAGCCATCAGAAAATCCGCTCCTCCAAATAACCTTGTTCCGTTCAAGAACTCCTTTCCTGTGTTGAGGCTAACCCAGGGCATATAATCACAATTACCCATCACCTTCCGTTGGTTCTAAGTAGTTAAATCCTGGAAATTTTGTCATTGTTAGCAGCTGTGGACCAGGGAGCCCTATTTATACATATATTTATTGTTCCCTTAAATACTAATTTGTGGGCCAAATCTGTGGCTGTATTTTAGTCGATGATACGCTAACAAATAAAGCTCTAAAAGCTATGCACTTATAATAATCCTACGTTCTCCAATCTTGCACTGAACGGTTCCTACTATTCAAATTATGACAAGAGTAATATTTATCTTATTGGTCTCCTCCTCCTCCTCTCT
>JH153906.1:33668-43977 GCA_000226015.1 Mnemiopsis leidyi | reverse complement strand
ATGTAGAAAGGTCAGTTTCAAGTTTTTCTACAAACTGTTCTAAGATTTTTATTGGAGTAATCATAGAGCCTCATATTTTCCCTTGCTTGGATTCAGTTTTCACATGAATTTTGGTGATTTCAAATACAGCTAGGTGGTCGCTAGTAAGGGTATCTATGGTACCAGAAATAACAACTTGTTCAGGGTTACTGGTCAGGATATTATCAATACATGAAGGTTTGCAACCATCCCTCCTGTGAGTTGGAATGGATATGACTGGTGTGAGACCTGCCTTAATAAATGAATCTTCAAATTGGAGGCAGGTGTTATTGTTCCCAGAGATGCTGTTTAGTTTTAGAAGGTCTAAATTAAAGTCACCAAGGATTCGGACATCGGAGTTTGGCAGAAGGTCATTCAGATGACTAAATTCTTTAAGAAATGTTTCACAGTTGCCATTGGGCGGTCTGTATACAACACCACAAGTAAGGGAGTTAGGGTTATCAGGAAGGGTGATGCGAACAAATAATGACTCAATATCTGCCAAACAGCCTCCCAAATCTTCGATTACTTCAGCATTGAGATAGTCAGCAACATAAATTGCCACGCCAGTGCCCTTGGCTTTGCCTTCACTAGTGCCTTGGTAGAAGCTGTTGTAGCCAGGGATTTGATACAGATTTTTCAGGGGCTGGTCAGTGTTTGTTTCGGCCAGTGCTATGACAGAAAATGAATGTGTGAGGCGTTTGAGTTCTACCAAAAGAGAGTCAAAGTTACTGGCATTACCATCTATATTAATGAAATAACTAGAGAATTGGTCAGTGCCAGGTGATTTGTGGGATGAGTGCTGGTTCCTGAGTATTTGGTTTAGTTCTAAGGAATTATAATTCTTGCATTGATTAAGTATGTCAGATATGACACTGATTGTCTCCTCCTCATTTCCAATTTCATCCTCATAAAATTTATCGCTCTCACCTTTGGTTAAAATTTCAAATGGATTGTAGCGTGGAATAACGTTGTAAGAGCATGTTTTGCATACCCATAAGTTGTTGGAAGGGCAAAAACCAGAAGACTTATAGCATTTGGTATGGATAGCTTTGTTACAAACTTCACATTCTAAAATAGGGTGGCCTATGTTTATGGGTCTAGCACAGGGTTCACAAACCTCTTTGATCATTTTCATGATCATAATTGATCTGGTTTGGGTCAGGTTGGCCCAGATGGACCAACCTCCTGAGGTGTTGACTCCTGTTGAGGACAACCTTGGACATATTTCTCGTACTTCTCTCTCCTGTAAACACAAACTTTAAGGTAGGTTACTAATCTGGCAATACCTCTCTTACCAAGATGTATGTCATCATTTGGTCTAACCAGCCTAGAATCTAGTAGACCCTGATTGTCCACAAAACTGTAAATTCCATCAAACCAAACATCTGGAAAATTAGCATATAACATATCGTCCACTAACCCATTGTATAAGGATATATTATAATTCATTCTTGGTATTCTAGAAGGCATTACTGGAACACAGTAAACCTTAGCACTAGGGCACAGCTGTTTTACTTGGATCAGTTTCTCTTTAAGAGTATCTACGACACAATGAATATCCTGCTCACTCGATATGTACTC
This sequence comes from Mnemiopsis leidyi, assembly GCA_000226015.1. Lineage (NCBI taxonomy): Eukaryota > Metazoa > Ctenophora > Tentaculata > Lobata > Bolinopsidae > Mnemiopsis > Mnemiopsis leidyi. The sequence continues at coordinate 42,375 of JH153906.1, read as the reverse complement.
ACACCTCAAATCATTGGTGCCACTCATAATAAAAATGTTAGAATAACCAACACATTCTTTAGGTTCGATGTTTTCGACTTTAGCAGCTCTAATACGTTTTCCAGGAAAAGACTGACCGACTTTTCCGGCACCACTACCAAAGTTGACCTGTTTGGTGTTTGAGTCACCAATCAACAGAATACTTCTACTGAACTGCTTCTTCAAACACCGAAAGGTCAGTGAAAACCTTTCATCAGGATCATCTTCAGGTGATGGTGGAGGTACCCCATGACGAAACCAGTTCTGGGATTTTCTGGTCATAGTATACACAGAGTTATTGCAGACTTCAAGTTCATCCTTACCAGTGTTACTGGAATGCTTAGTTTCAAAGACTACTCTTCTGGTGGCTCCAATAGATAAGGTAATGATTTTTGAGTCAGCCAGAATGGAGCTTTCGTCATCACTATGCATTGCAAGGTGAGTTTTATTGACATCGAGACCATTAGTAGCAGGAAAATAGTTTATGAGAATTGAATTGGGGCGATCTGACTCAGAAAGTGACAGTTTACTGCACAATAGGTCGATGACCTTGGTTAGTTCAGGGGGAATAGTTTCAGGCTCAGAAAGTCAGAAGCCTGAGAGCCAGTGTAGGAATAGGGCTCACCATACAGCTTGACTTCATGGCCATTTTCAGGAATAAAGCCCCCATTATCTTTGATATATCCAAGGAGGTCAATAACACTGCTCAAGTCATCCCCACCCAAAAATTCTTGTTTATAGGTCTCATATGGCTTCTCTTTGCAGTCCAGAATTCTTTTCTCATGAGTAATAGGTGTAGCAAACATAGTTGTGGCTGGTGGTGGTAATACTGGATCAGACCATGGTGACGACTTTTTAAAGTTTTGAATCTCCCTAGTTAGTTCCTCCAGGCGTGTTTCCATGCTGGTTAGGTCAACAGCAGCTGAAGAGGGGCAGTTTTTTAAGGCATCAACCACAGAGTCTGTTAGGTTTTGGTTGGCAGCAGATGAGAGAGCCTTTTCTATTAAAGAAATCTCATTCAAAGTGCTAGAGTGATTTCCTGGCTTAGCAAAAGGAACAGTATAACACCAGGGACACAACCATTGCTTTGTCAGGTTTTCCACTTGACCTTGTGAAAGTGAATTGGCACCTTTTAAGTTCCCGCATGAAGAATGCCAATGCTGCTTGCAGCTGGTTTCACTACAGACAACAAGCCAGTCCCTCCCATTGGAAGACCTACCACAAGGACAAGCACTCTTTTTTATTGTCCTCTTCTTGCTTGGATTTGGTGAATCAGGGCTTAATATGCTGATGTGATTTGGAGATAGAGCTCCACTAGATGATGATATGTCCTTAATATCCAGTTTTTTAAGATTCCTGGGGCTACTTCGTGCACCTGCACTTTTCTGTTGCTGCAGTTGCTGAGGTTTCTGTTTAGTACTCATGACAATGAAAGGCTACTGGGGTGCCGAGTCTGCCAGGAGTGCTGTCACGTCCAACCCACACACAGCCTCAATAAATTTGATGTATTTGTAGTGTTGATATCAAAGTCGTTTGTTGTCCATGTAATCAGATCATTACTGTCTTGCAGTTTCAGCAGAGCATTTTAACCAAGTTTTCACAGTGGAAATGTTAAAGGAGAAATCTATGAGCTTGAATTTTGGAGTAAGTATATTCCAGATTTTTGTCGACCTAGACAAAAAGTTGTTGGCAGGATTATCCTGTATTAGAAGTGTTGGCTTTCTGTCCGAGATAAAATAATTTTCAAAGAGGGTTATGGGATCCCTAAGTTTAAGTATCTTCAGCACTTCCATATACGTGTGATAAAAGTACAAGTTCTTAAGAGTGAGTATTGCATGTTTTTTAAAGAGCGGTTTTGTATGTTCTTGTCTGAAAAAGTCTTCACCAAGGAGCTGGTTTTGGGGTACGGAAAATACCTACAATTTGAAATTTTACACGTAAAGTGCAATGGGGGTCTGCGGCTCCTGAAATTGACGTTTTATGTGGAGCCGCTCGCCGGCAAAGGTATGCACACAAGTCTGGTGGTTTGAGTATTATTCAATGACCAACAGAAGCTCAGTTAGTGTCTGTCATTTGTCCAATGTGTGACACTTCTATATGTACCCAAAGAAAGCCTATAGAAAGCCATGTTGCTTTGTCGAACCAAATTTTCCAAGTCAGATTATTAAAGAAGTTGTTGATGTGGGTTGCTAGATTATTTGATCATTGTCATTTTTAATGATAAACTGCATTGCTAAAATTACCTATGTCATTTTCAAACTTATAGTTGAATTATTTAAGAATGGTAAGAATGGATTTTCAATGACTTGACGCTAAAAATGTTATGGAACGAATTCGAGGCATCCAGCAAAATCTCTGGCAAACGAAACTATTTATTAATCATGGTAAACTAAATTTTTTGTACATTTTATGATATGAATTAAAGTTTGCCTACATGATATATTCTGAAAAAAAGTGTATAAACAGCAAAATATTTTTATAAAAATGAGATTGCACAGAAATAATTTTGTATAAAAAATTGCACATTTATCACACCATCATGTTTCCTGTGTAAGCATAATCACACATTTGTCTTGGGTCCTCCTCTGAGACCTTAGTCCTCACTGTTATCAATCTGTTGTATTGTGAAATGTTATCAGTCGCAAAACATAAAGCGCGCTTCCAGCAAGAAAAGACGGTGGTTTTCAAATTCTTTGTCAAATTATGCATGAAAATACTAGTCTTACTTTTCTTCTACATCAAACTTAAAAATTTTCATTTTTGAGCTATAGGGGGTCAATAAGGGCCATATAGGGGGTCTTAATAAGGTTTTTGAGCTTTGGGACCGCACCATCGGATTCGTCATTCAATTTTACGTCAAAATGTGAATCTAACTTTTCTTCTGGCTCAAATTTGAAAATTTCAATTTTTGGGGCTTATAAGGGGTCACTTAAGGGATCACGTGATAATTTTCAGATTCAAAACTATCAAATTCAGATTTCATGTCAAAATACTGGTCTAACTTTTCTCCTAGCTCAAAGTTGAAAATTTCCATTTTGGGCCTTATGAGGGGTCACTCAAGGGGTCATGTGATCATTTTGCGGCTACGAAACTGTCAAATTCGGATTCCTTGTCAAATTTTACCTCAAAATATTGGTCTAACTTCTTCTAGCTCAAAGTTGAGCTTCTTCTAGCTCAAAGTTGAAAATTTACATTTTTAGGGCCTCAACAGCCTTTAAAGGCCCTTAAAGGCCTTGAGATCGAATTTTTACATAGCCTCATGCACAGAACGTGATGAAATCTATAATACCTGAAATTTTCATGACAAAAAATTCAAAAGAAAATCAAAGTGTCATACAACTTTGAAACCTAACTTAATGAAATTTTTCTCAAATTTTAGTTTGGTAATTGGTTCTTTATGGGGAAAAAAAGATCCCAACCATTTAATGTAATAATGTTCAGTATCGTTTAGCACCTATTTTTTCGTGCAACAAATCAAACAGAAAGTTTACTTTCCTTTTCTGGGATGTTCTGAGTTTGCTCCAAATTTGATAAGCATAATTGAATTCTGTTGACAACATTATAAGTTCGTCTCAATAAAGTATTATAAAACTACTACAAAATAAACTTTGCTGTTCGAAAATTGCAGCCTGCAGTTTCAAAGTATGGCCTTTCCTTTATTCCCAGAAACCTTGTCAGCGACAAATTAATGATGATTTTTCTAAAATTTTTGGGGGCTTTCCCCCCAGAGTTTTATATTGAAATGATACGCTTTAGCCATTCCAAAATTGTAGCCTGTTGCCTGTAGCTTCCAAAAAATCTGGGCTTCAGCCGAGACCATAATAACAAAGATCAGCTGTTCCTTTATTGCCAGATTCGTTTCTTGAGACAAATAAATCATGATTTTCTAAAATTTTCTGGGGCTCCACCCCTAGAATAGAATTGAAATTATGATAGACTAAAATTTATCCGTTTCATAATTGCAGCCTGCAGTTTCCATTTCCAAAATATTGGGGGCTTCTCCTGATAACAAAATAACGAAGTAAATCCTTTCCTTTATTGTCAGATTCGTTACCTGAGACTAATTAATCATGATTTTCTTAAAATCTTCGGGGGCTTGGCCCCCAGAACGAAACAGCAAAGCTCAATTTTTCCTTAATTGCAACAAATTAAACAAAATTTTCTGGAGCTCCGCCCCAAAAAGTAAAATGTAAAACAATGACTGGGGGGCTCATAGTAAAGTTTCGCCTCTAAAGCAAACTAAAGAAAATTTCTCGGTAACTAAAAAGTTTATCTCATATGATAATCTGCACCCATACCCCCTTAATAGTTGAACCTTGAACGGGGTGGCTAAAGATTCTCCCTGCACGATTATAGCATCTAAAATTTCTTAGACAGATATCGACCGCTCAAGCTCATCACATCATTGACACCTTTAAAATTTGCAAGGTTAAAGGAGTCCTTGTTTATGACTTGTTTTTGATTATCAAATTACTATCAATTTTGCAGAAAAAGATGCAATAGCAAAACTTCAAGACGATATTAAGGGACCAACAAATAAAGTAAACAAATCTGCTTGGGTCATCAACCACAAATGGCGTTCTCTTAGAACCAAGAAAGCAAATCCTAAGTGAGTACCTTTTATATCAGTGCATATCTAACTTAAGCATCATGTGGTATTTGGCTTGAAAAAGTTACTAACTATCAAAATTGTAGAAAATGTTTGGAAATATTTCTTTTTTGTCTATGTGGTTAAGATGTGTAGTTTTATAGGAACTCATTGGAATCCTTTAAAAAATGATATAACACTGCACCTATATCTAACACTCCTTAAAGTATTTAGTTATTGAGAATGTGGTAACTTGATTAATCACATATATTGCTCTGTGACATTTGCTTAGCAATCTAAAGTCATGAATTATCCCATTGAGTCATAATACTATAATACTATTCTTATAGCATTGCGTAAAATTCGAATGTACTGTAATTGGGTTGACTCCAAATAATTGTGGCTATGTAGGTGAGATTATGTAAGCTACCTACTGTTTTTAGAAACAAAATATGACCATTGCAGGGAGTTAAGTGATGTCGACAAATACAGCCAATCTCTGGACAAGTCAAGGTTTTTTGATGCCCGTGATAAGATTGGCACTGAAACTGACAAATACGCTGCATTCCTGAAATATTTGCGGGAGAAGTCAAGTTTGGTTGCTGTGATATTTCTGACTGAGGGAACAAAACGGCGCCAGCCAGAAGTAAGTTTTGATATTACTGTGTTGGTTGCAACAAGAGACATTATTGTTAATAGAAGTCTTAGGAGATTTGATACATTTTAGTTGGAAGATAGAGTCAGTATCACTCCTGTGTCCTTGTGCATGGTTTAATTCTTTCTCAATCATGTATATAATATTCTGTTGCAAACGAAATAAAATACTGTAATTGTCTCCTGTAGTTCCCTCTATTCCCCCTAATACTTTTTATTTTATTTTATTTTTAGGAGTTATCAGCACTTATACATACCTTATTTTCGGCTCTGTATGGCTTTGCCATTCTTCCCGATGATGAGAAAAGAATTATCCGAGTGATAGGAGACATCGCCAAGATCCTAATTGCTGAATACCAGGGGGCTATCCATTCTTTCTTTCACCATCAGACCGCCCTTTCCCTTTCCTTCAGGTAGGGTTTCTCTTATTGATTTGATTTGTTGTTTATTATCAATCTATTATGTCTATAGGTATATTTTTTACAATCCGTAGCAGTTTATTGGGAGTGATAAGCTAGCAATCAAGCAATGCGATGTAAGCACAATTGTGAATATTGCCGGAAATATTCGTGTGGCTAATTTAACAGAGCTGATTTCAGATTGTACATAGAATGGAGTTTTAACACTCGGGTATACATGAGTGAACTAATGAGTGACATTGTGATGAATATCATGGCAGAGCCGGAGTTTCTAATAGTCGATGTAAGTCTTCACACTTATGTCTAACCTAAACATCTTTTACAGCACAATATTCTTCTAAATTATTAATTATTAATAGATTGATATAAAGTAGAACTTTGAGGAACCCTTGAAATGATTTGAAAGAGATAAGTAACTCATCAAGTCATCCTGGACTTCAGGAGCACTTAAATGTGAACTTTTCCAGGAAACCAAGTACTTGGAACGTCACCCTAATGCCATCAACGTTAAAGCCAAGGTAGAGACTAACTTTGAAATTTAAATCTCTCTTAGTCTTAAATTAGTCTAAAGTTAATGTCCTTTTTGTCCGAGCTACCGAAATATGATGCATATTTAGAAAATCTATTCACCTTGGATTGTATTAAAGAAATAGCAAATTTGCTATCAGATCATTAGAGATTACCGTTTCAATTCTCCTGTCTAGGTAGACTATTACAGAAAGAGGATAGCAACTCACGTGGTAAGCATGATAACTCAGATAAGACGACATCTCCACTCATTTCCCCCTTATCTGCGCTGGTTGGGTGTGTCCATCGTGAGAAACTTTCAGACTTATAGAGGAGCGACTCAGGATGACGTGAGTCCTTTTTAGAGTCGTTTTTCAAAATGTCTTTCATCAAGTGTCTTTCATCAAGTACCTTTCTTCAAGTACCTTTCTTCAAGTATCTTTCTTCAAGTATTTTCTTTAAGTGTCGTTCATGGTGTGTCTTTCATCAAGCGTCTTTCTTGAAGTGTTTGTACAATTTTCTTTTTTCAAGCAGCTTTCTTCAACTGTCTTTTGGCTGTCTTTTAAGGTTCTTTTTAATGTAATCATTGTCGTGTCCCTGAGCTGTAATCGCTCTTTAAACCAAAACATAGTACAGTATATACCAGTAAATGAAATCAAATTTACATTAGATATTCTATTTCACCCTACCGGGACCTCAAGAAAGCAATAAAATTCCTGTTTTTCAGATAAACGTTTTTCTCGGGGAACTGTTCTACACTCGGATGCTATTTTACCCTTTCTTACAACCACAGATATACATTTCTAGTAAAATAGAGGTCAGTCAAGTGATCAAAGCTCCAATTTGAGGATCATCTCTAGTTGAGACTCAATGAAAAGTTAAACACTAATTGAAGCTAGCTTTGGGTTGACTTGAGCTCTGTAATACCATGTAAGTTTTAGACCATCTGAGTGAGCTGATCATCAATTCTGTGTGTCATCAATCCTTTACTCAGGTAGTTGATTTAGCCAGACATAACCTTCTTCAAGTTACATACACCTTCCGTGAAGCCTTCCTAAACGAGCTCGGCGTCCCTTCATCTTCAGCCAGACAGAAATATGCCTCAGTTTTGCCTTACATCGGGAACCATGTAAGTTTTATTCTTCTACTGTTACTGTGGTAACTATTACCATATTTCGTAACTATTATTTCAGATAAGAGTTTTATTTACTATATTAAAATCCCTTGATCACCGCCTAAGCTGTAAGGCGAAATATGGAGAACAGAGACGTCTGAGTGAACATGAATATATCAATATCGGTAAAAACCACCACACAACTAATAGAGAACACCCAACTAGACATCAGAGATGGTGTTGTTATTGGAGGAGTTGGTGGATGTACCTTACTGCTCTACTGTGATCCCCACTATCGATATTTCAGTTCAGAGAAGTGCTGTTCTCATCACTGAGCGAGATCTTCGTTACATCGTATGTGACTTTCTGACTTTAGATTTTATTAACTTGTTTTAGCATTTGAGAACTGAATAGCTTTGTTGAAGGGACAAACATGAACAATTGAAAATTGCAGTCCCACCCCTTGTCGATTTGGCTCCATGACTGAGCGCTGTAAAATTTAGGTTTATTTGTTTTTTCATTAGGTTGACTAAACCCTCATTGCTAGAATCTTGCAATATGCCTCAAAGGAAGACTGTACAAAGTCACTTCCCCCAGATAAGCCTACTGATGGAAGTTCTAGCAAGTGGGAAGTTCCAACCAGAGGAGAAAGAGATGCTAGCTACTGCCTTGTCTCTGTTACCTGCTGAACCGTGTACTTTACTGAGTGCTAAAAAACCGGGCAGGAAGATCAGTTCCGGTAGTCAAGGAGACAAAACAGCTAAAAGGTTAGTTCCGGTAGTCAAGGAGACAAGACAGCTAAAAGGTTAGTTCCGGTAGTCAAGGAGACAAGACCGCTAAATGGTTAGTTCCGGTAGTCAAGGAGACAAGACAGCTAAAAGGTTAGTTGTAGTAGTCAAGGAGACAAGACGGCTAAAAGGTTAGTTCCGGTAGTCAAGGAGACAAGACCGCTAAAAGGTTAGTTCTGGTAGTCAAGGAGACAAGACAGCTTTTTTTTGGGACCGGCTTTTACTTCGCACGGCCAATGTTTACTCAAAATTTATGTAAATATACAGTATAATGTCAAATATAATATCAAATCTTAATATCTTAATAACTATCACTAAAAATAAAGTTAAAGATTGATAAAATATGTATAAATCAAAGTTGGGTACTAACTATTTACTGACTGTTGAAACGTATGCACATACGTTCATTTTACACGCTTTGTGTAACTAAAACAGTAACATCGTCGGTCAGAAAATAGATTTGGAAGTTGTGCACGGTTTATCAGCTCTGCGTGGCAGTGAAAAGTTTGCGATAACGCGGTGTTTGCCATTATTGTGCTACGCTAGCGCAAAGTTTGCTTTACTCCAACTTAGGCAGGTTTGCTCTCGTACTTGTACTTCTAGTAAGTACCTGTTTACA
>JH153905.1:169750-179812 GCA_000226015.1 Mnemiopsis leidyi | reverse complement strand
CAACTTTTGCAAGGGATTTATGTACTTCTTTTGGAGCTCTGCCAGTTTCATCTGCAATAGGTTCAAATAGGCTTCAATATAGAAATTTAGAAATTACTATTTATATTTTTGCATGCTTTGAATCTAGCTTAGAGAATAGAAGTATATAGACCAGTCGAAATAGTCAGAGTTTTTTGGGAACTTCGTACAAGTCAAATTAAGCTCAACTTGCACTTAGCTTACTTTACATTAAACTTACAGCATACAAAGCGTCCTCATCCATCTGTCCTTGCGCTTGTTGCACGTGTGGAGACTGTGGATGCACGTGCGGTGATCCAGGGTGCACGTGCGGTGATCCAGGGTGCATATTGGCATTACCAAACATCTGTCTCCTCTGTATCATACCCATCTGTACCCCGGAAGGACCACCCGGGTTCATCCCCACATCTCCCTGGTTCATCTGGGCGGGGTGGAGCTGCATCATTCCGGGCTGCGGGGGTTGTGGGGGAGGGTGATGTCCCCCTGGGGCGGCACCGTGCATCATAGCGGGGTTGTGTGGAACTTGTCCTGCGTTCTGTCTGCTTCTCTCGCAATGTACCAGGACCTAGGTAGAGGGTAGTGGATATATATCATTATTAAACATAATATTATATTGTAGGTGATGATGATATCTAAATAGTAGGGCAATCAACCTATAATAGTCTTTACTGAATTAACGCCAATCTTTGTAGTGCAGTGCTCACATAGGAAAGTTGTAATATAACTTAAGTAAAGGGACGAATACAACTTTGTACACGATACTATGCAATATGTGAGAGGTTATAGTCTGTATAGAACGTATATACAGGACCTGTATAACTATTTATGTACAGACAGCATAATACTTAATACACAGCATACACAGCCCAGTATACCACATACCTTGGCTACATTCTGCAGATACTCCTCCATATTTCTGCTCTTATCTAATATCTGCTGCTCGAAATCCTCGACACTCTCGCTTTCCCCCTTGCCACAACTTTGGAGGGCCTGTCTCAGCTTCTTCACATTCTGCTGCCTCATCTCTTTCTTCGCCCATGGCTTTTTCTGCATAGTGCTGCCTATACTTGCTAGCCTTATTGATATTGATTTTTAGATTGATAGAGTTTGTACTTTTTAAATGGTGTTTGTTGAATCGACCATAAACTGTTATTCTTTTTGTAATGATTGTAACTAAAATTATAAATTTAATGACTGTGGATTCAAGTTGGGAGGGGACCTTTATAACACGTCCTCTTTTTGAGCAAGCTCCTCGACTCACAGAGGTGTGCACTGATTTGTAACGGGTGTGTTATGTTGTTGTGGGCGGGCCGAAAGATCAACCAAGCTACATGATGCGTAGAGAGAAATACAATTATAGTGCCGGTAGCTCAATTGGTAGACCACTCATCTGGACAATGCAGAGGTTGTCTGATCATACCCGACTCGGCACAGTGCCGGTCCACGAATATGCTGAATTGACTATCAGTGGAAGTCGTGTCTGTTCGAGTAACTGCTCCGTACACATCATGAAGTTTGACACTTGGCTGATTGTTTATTAGCCTCATGATAGATTGATTGAAGATTTATAGTTTACAGCCGCCAAAATACGAGACAGAGAATGACAATTCCCTGTCTTATTCGCCACCTTTACAGCCAAGAAGAACTATAAAACTTCTATAAATCTGTTACAATAATCTATATAATTAAGTCACAAACTATAATAAGCTTGTTCTAAAAGAAATGAAAATTCGATATAAGATCACAAAATAGGTAATAAACGGTTAAAATGATAGTATAAAAACTGCTTAATTTATCAATGATTTATTTATTCTCTAATTAAAAATCTCTACAATTTCATTTGTACTTGTATTAACAATAGAAATATTATGAATTCCAAAAATTAGATGATAAAATAATTTAAATAAATCACAAGCCATATAATATCGGTTCCCGTCGTCCTGCCCCAGAACATCGTGCCCCACAACATTCTTTTCCACATATTTGGCCCCAGCGACCCTTACCCAAACATCAATCATCAGCGAATAAAAAAATGATTATTTCAGAAAAAAGTAAGTCCATACATTAGACTATATGACTATTCGGATTCTCATTAAAAAAAGTGATGACACTATGGGTAATATTTCAGGATGAAGCTTTCTAGCCTACTTGATACCATACTCATAGAATAGTGGGCCATGATTATAAGATAACTAAAATTGTACATTGATTGAATGCCTTGAGATGAATATAACGCTCTTTTCTTGCCCTTGGATGGCATATCTTGTACCATACTGAGTGTTCGCCGTTCCTATAGTTTCTTCTATATGCAACCAAGTCATCTCATTCTTTGACTGAATTATGTGTGTTGAAACAGCTTTTGAGCTTAAAATCCAGCACACTATGAAAATGAAAAACATACTTCCATAGATGATATGAAAGTGTTTAGCAGATATCTTATGTCCAACAACTAAAATGGACGTTACTAAATCTAGGTCTGTTGCCAATTGGTAACAGCCAAAACAAAACATCGCTGCCATCTCAAAAATTGTTATTAGATAATACCCAAATTGTGTTATTCTTTTCCCATTGTTAGGTGGCAGATAAAGAAACAACATGAACAGGTTGGACAATAAAGTTGTAATTTTGTTTTCTTTTTGTTCATCGTTATTCTGTCCTTCAGTGTTAGTCAGGTTAAATGTAATAACAAGAACAGTGATAAACTGATTCAAGAGAATAAACATGGCAAAGAGTCTTCCACTCCCGTTGAGGCACATCACTAGGTATATGCTCAGTATTCTTAAAAAGAGCAAAACGGAATAGAGGGTGGTAAAGTATATTTTGTGGATAGTTCGCATGTTTTGTTTAACAAAATTAATTTTTCTCATCTCACTTGTGAGAGATATTAGCCTATACGAAATGTTGATGACATTGATTACTAAGGATGCTAGTTCGAAAACATTAAAGTTGTTTCCTCCATAACTTGACCAATCGAAAAATGATATTTTGGCAGGTGATTTTTTGTTAAATATGGAAGATGGTAAGACAGTCCAATATAATAATTCTATCAGTATCATAGGAATTGTCTGAACTGTGGCCATGACCAAAGATATTTGCTTTGAAATTATCTTCCTTTGACAATACTTTAGTAGAAGAGGTCGAAAACATTCCTCCTGAATACCTGCTTTTGTAATACTATCGCATGCTTCTTTGTGATATTTCTCCGAGTAGTGTTGCCATAAAATTTTTGATGCTCTAAAAAATTGATATTCTTGTGGAAAAGGAATTGGAAATAAATGAGTCAACTTCATCCCAAGAGAGCAATGGTGAATGATTCCATCAAAAAATTGTTCTAAGGTCAAGTCCTCTTGATTTCGGAAATTTGGTTCAATGTAGGTTCCATGATATGAATTTTGTGTCAGGAAGGAGATTTGACTGTTATTGAGGTTTTTGTTTCTCATTGATTGAGAAAGAGGTTTGAAGTACACAGCTTTTTTATTTTTATCGACAACAGGTTCAGAGGCAATGCTTTCAGAATACTCAGATTGGTCTGGACCATTAATCTCATCTATGTCATTTTCGTCATCTGATGATTCAATTTCTTTGAATTGATCCCCAGCAAACCCATAATCTTCTTTATGTAGTGGCCTAATCTCTGGTACCACTTCTTCTTCCTCTGGCCTTGTATAAAGACCAAGACACAGCTTCTCCACAACTTCACAGTAGAGAGAATATAGCCCACCTATAATACGGGTTAGAAACAACAGAACAGCAGATGTAACAACCCATTCATAGTGCTGTCTCTTGTATCTTTTGAATATAGAGTAAATGTCAAAAGCTATGGCTATAAACCCCATTATTCGGAATATGATAGCCCATTTTCGTTCCCACAGAAACATGCAAATCCTTTTAGACAGTGATAGTTTTAAAAACCTTAATTCCTGGGCACATGGTAGCATGGCAGATTCGGCATGGTCTTTTTTCATATTCCTTTATGGGTTGTATAAACATTGATCTGCAAAATGAAATAGTGACTTAAGAGATGCGACTCTGAGTGGTAGATTATTAAATTCTTTCCAATAAAACTTTAAGTGTAAACTGTAAATAACAAAGTTGAGGTATAAGAGTATTAGGTAACTCAAAGTGTGATCTGCCCATACAACTACAATAAAAAATTCTCAAAAAAAATCTCACACTTTACACAAAGAAAAATCGATACCTATATGTGCACTCTTTTATCAAAAATATAAACTTAAATATGTTCTAAAAGCGGAAAAATACAGTTTATGATATTTTTAAGAAATTTTATTTAAACTCTTAAACTATCGAACAAATCGCAAGAAATATGCCTAAATCACATAAAAATTAAAAAATGATTTTTAAATAGATAAAAAATTTTAAAAAGCAAGCAACTTAATTTTATGCCAGCTTCATCACACTATGGCAACAAATAGCATCACACTATGACAAAAAGCAAACTCAAACTTTTGAAAAAACCAGTATTATATGACAGAAGGTGTCGTAAACGAAACGTGAAGCAAAATTTCCCTAAAAAAGATGAATTGTCTGTTGAGCTGAAAAGGAGGATTTGTCTTGTCCAAAGTATCCAAGTATAATTTCATATTTAGTGCCATACTTGGCATTTGCATCTCGAAGAACTTCCCTAATCTTGGCTCTGTCAATCTTTTCCCGATACTTGAAGAGACACTTTGAAACTGGTGCAGAATTCAGACCCCAGCATAGAAGGAAAATTGCAAGAGAAGACCCAAAGAACCAATAGAATACATCTGATGGCACATCCTGGCCAACTACTGAAATATGGTTAGAACTAAGTGCTGTGGCATTACCTCTGGGCAACTGACAGTAACCAAAGACGAATAAAGCAATCATTTCCACCAGGATTATGGCATGGTAACTTAACATGGTGATTCTTCTCCCCATCTTTGGAGGCACATACAAAAACAGCATAAGCAAGTTGCTTATTATCATGGTGACCCCATTTCCCTCTGCATAGAGATTTCTTGTGACAAGATATGTAGTTGTGAATTGCACACAAAGGATGGATATTGTGAATACAATTCCGTTGACATTAAGACACATTACGAAGTAAAGACTGATGATTCGTGAAGTTAGGAGAAAGAAGTATATCAAGGTGAGGTAAATCATATGTAAGAGTCCCATATCCTGTTTCGAAAAGTTCAATTTTCTGATTTGATTCATCAGGGATACCACTCTGTACGAAATGTTGAACATGTTTATTAAAAGAGAGGCAAGCTCAAAAATGTTGAATTCCTCTCCATGGAAGCTTTTCACATTGAAGAATGAATTTTCAGAATCTGTATTGTATGTTGCTATCTTTTCTGACTCTACTGACCAATAAAGAAGCTCGATAAAGGTCAGTGGAATTGTCTGCAAAACTGCCATCAGGAGAGACAATTGTTTTGAAATAATTTCCCGGTATATGTATTCATTCCAGAGTGGCTGAAAGGAAACTTCTTTGACATCATTCTTCTTTATAAAAGATGCAGCTTCTTTGTTAGAGGACTCTTTGTAGTGCCTCCAAAGTATTTTTGAGACATAAAAAAATTGATATTCTTTAGGCAAGAGGAACACGTGTGATAAAACCATGCCAAGTGAGCAGTGCTCTTTAACTCCAGACAGAAATTTCCTGATAGACAATTTCGGAGCACTGGATGGTGAAGTTGAAATTTGCTCAATGTAATTTTCTCCTCCTTCCATTTTAGGATCCATCATCCCTGGTTCTACATAAGTCCCTTTTTTCAACTTTTTTTGCTTGGAAGCTGCTTTTGGAGAGGAGACATCATTAAACATTAAGGAAACTTTCTTCTTTTTAGCTTTTTTCGGTTTAGGATCTAATGAAGACAAACTATTGTTGCTTGAGTCGGTTTCGTAATTCAAGGGGACAATAACATCATTAAATCCTTGAATTGAGTCACTTTGAGCCAATTTGAAATTGTTTTCATTTGAATAGGATTTTTTTCCTTTCTTAGTATTTGATTGGGAGGCATTATAACTACTCTTTTCCAAAACCTCACAACACATCGAATAGATACCTCCAATTAAGGGATTGATCAGCAAAAAGACCACAGCAACAATAACCCAGGGGGTATGGCCCCTAGAATACTTCTTAGATACAGAATAGATGTCAAACCCAATTGCAATAACAGCAAAAATCCTGAACACAATGGCTTTCTTTCTTTCCCATAGAAACGATGCAAGTCTTTTTTTGAAGGGCTCTGTATCATTTACAATCGATTTAGACGGCTGTAAGTTTGTTCTCTCGTTTTCAATAACAACCACTTCGAGTTCCAGCTCAGTCATTTTGCAAATATGCTATGAGGTAATAGGTTTTAATAATGATTCATGGAAACATAGACATAACTTACATAACCATAATTTTTTTCAGCAGGGCATTGATATCATGGTTAAGTATAGTCAAATTCAAGAGGTATAGTAGACAACAAAAAATGTTAATAAAATACACCAAATCAAAGAATTCATTTTAAAACATCGAATTATAAAAATACTGAAAAATTGAACTAAAAATCCGTTAGATTAAAAATTAAAAATACTGAAATTTTCATTATAGGTACACAAATGATTGATGAATCGATAATTTAAGATTTGTCAAACAAAATATTCATAGTTCTTATACCAGATATGTCCATGTTACAATTAAAGTGCCTCCAAATAAGGACTTATATCGATACCAGGATATCTATCAATTAAAGTGCCTCCAAATAAGGACTTATATCGATACCAGGATATCTGGCACCAAACCACTTTATATTCTGCTCATTCCAATATGAATGGCCAGGTTTTGGGACACCTAGTAGTGCTCTTTGTTTTGGACTCAACTTCATCAAAACCCCCTCAACATTGCCATAGTAATTCCACTTTGTCCAGGCAGGATTCCAAGTTAGGTGCCAGAAGCTATCTCTCTTTTTCCATGCTATGTTGATCACACTCCTCTTGTGTCCCACTTTGACAGGAGTCCCTCTGTGCCATATATCGTATCTGTACAATAAAACATCCCCTAGCTTGTAAACTGGTATCACCTGTTCAAAATTGTAGCTAGTGTAAGTTCATTATATTCAAATATAGCGGTGTCTGAATAAATTGGTAAGTTTGTGACGATCTAATAAAGTAATATTATGCAGGACAATCAAAAGGTAAATTGATGCAATTGTATACCATGCTACATAAAATGTACCTCTCTATCATATAACTTCTTTCTGAATTGAGCAATGTCAGGATGTTTTTCTTCAAAGTACTTCTCAGCATGACTGCGATCATTGTAAAACTCCCAGTGTCCTCCATTGCCTGGCATATTAACGTAGGGAGGTTGGTATAGCTCATCTTCATCTCCTTCCCTGCAACACACAGCTGTTCCACCTCCTGTTACTTCTGAGGAACACATGTTTATTATGGCAAATTTTCATTGTCTGAACATTTAGAGGGACCTGCAAGACTTGGGCATTCAGATGAACTTAAGATTTTTCACAATATCAAAAGGCAACTTTTCAAAAACTTTAGGTGAGCTGCTACAGCCAAACTCTGTGACCCAATCATGCATGCTGGTGGCTAGTGCATGTCCCTTAAAGCCCTAGGTGAATGAGGATACAAATCTCTGAGCCAATTGCAATTATGAGGTTTTTAATAAGGTGGAACCACAAAGTGAATGGACTCAATTGGTTTTATGGGAATATAATAGTGCCACATTCCACAACCATCGGTTCAATTCATTTTTTTGACATTCATTAAGGATTTTAAAAACATATCACACATAATATATAACCTTCTTCTGTTCCAAATTTTGGACAATCACTGGTGGGTGGGTTTCTGAGGATATATTGCTCCAATTGTAGATTTTTTAATATTGCTATGCAAAATTTCCAGTCTGCAACATGCTTTCTAACAAAATTTTAAGCTTTGATAACTCCAGACAATAAGTTTTAAAAAGAAGGATTTATTTAGCAAAGCTAAAGCTCACCAATTTGTTGGCAAGAGTGCAAACAATCAATGAGGCTATCCTCAAGAGATGTCCACGAGCATATGATGCATAATTAGAAGACTTCCTAGAACAGACCTGTATCTGCAAGGTAGACAATAGCTGCAACGTTTTCAGGTTCATGCCATGGTGTTGGATGAATAAATGTGTGGTTTCCATAGTCCATATGAAACCTCTGGTCATTGTTTTGCTGAGCTCCAAAGTCAAGATGTCCTGCTTTACACCAGCCATCACTGAATGAAATTCATGAAGTACAAACTATCAGTGATATACAAATACAGCATGACTTTTCAAAAATTTTAGGAAACTAAGTAGGCAAAAAAGGGTCAAAATTATGTGCCAAATTCGGTTGGCTGCTGGATATACAATTTTCCTTTTCTATTTTCTTGTAACTTTGTAACAACACAAGAAGAGCTGTTTGGATATAATCATACACCTGAACCCGGTGGACGGTTGCTGTTCACTGAGGAGAGACTCTTAAAAGCTGAAATTAAAATTTCTGTGTAAATGCACCTTATAAATTTGCTGCACCTGAGCCACCAACCTGTGCCTTTAATTTTAGGCTCTTGTTCTACATGTGGGACTTATCCCGGGCCACAAAAACTGGGGACAGAGTTGTATTTGTATTTGTTACACCTGTACCCAGGCTTTTTCCAGTTATACTGAAGGGGCTCCTGGATGATTCTAGATCTTTTAACAGAGACCCTCCCAATTTAACCCTTGATCATGATTTCCCAATCATTCAACTGAGCTGACACTTGACTGAAGAAGATTGCATAGGCAAATGCCCTTAAGGGACTCTTCTAGCATTGGCAGATCTGGGAATTTCCAGCATACAATTAAGGGGTAGATACCACTACAAAACCAACCAATGCATATGTGCACTACTATTGTTTAGTCATTTATGTTAGTTAGACTGTAAATCAAGTGATGATTTTTCATTTGGATTTTAGGAGGATTGACCCCATTTGCTTAATTGAGTACAAAGAGTTTCAGCAATATAAAGACTGCCAACTTTAGAGTGCAGCATACTGCCTCTTCCTCTTCCAGGAAGTATCCCCCAACACTTAGAAGCTCTTCCTTTAAACGTAAATCATTTGAAAAACATTATTTGAAAAACATTGTGTATTGATGTCTTGCAAAATTTGATGTGTTATTCATTCATTCATTCAAAGCCCCCAAAATTTCCATATTCAGCCATTTTAGTATAGTTTTTTCACTAGTACAAATTTGAAAATCAGTATCCTCTGGCACTAACCACTAAAATGGAACTAATTACCTCTGCGTAAGTAAAATGTCCGGAGTATCAAGCAACTGTGATACAGAATCAATTAAATTTTCATGTGTTGTAATTCTGTCCAAGTCACTACAAGTTGGAAATGCACACTTTCCGTCTGATCCAAAGTCTTTACAGGCGGTGTCCTGGAATATTTCCATCATTTTAATGTTGCAAGACTCAACGAGAGCTGTATCAATGAGCCCAGAGACAATAACAAAGCCCTTTTCTCGCCAGTGTGTTACTTGTTCTTTTGTTAATGGTCCTTGAATACCTTCCATAATCTGAACTAGGTGTTACACTTTTAATACTTTTAACAAAACTACAGCTAAACAAACAATTTTAGTAGTGCAGTTAAACCTCTATTTATTGGGCCCAATAAATTGAATTGAATTGAATTGAATTAATAAAATTTCGTAACACAATTATACATAGGAATATAAACATAATTTAATATATATAAGGAACTATTATGTGCTACAGGATACCACCTGTAAGAGTCCAGCTCTTTTGACGGGGCAACCTACTAAGGCCAAAATTGATATAAATAATCATACATATACAATTGACAAGTAGTTTCAATCAAATCATATGGTTGTATAATAACAATATTACTTATGAAAATGCCCCAGCCTCACTATATATTTCCAAAAAGTAAAAAAATCTCCAATCAACTTAATAACCCATAGAATAAATTAACCCATCCTTATACTCTCCTATCTTCCTATTGTGTAAATAAAAATTATGTGTATTCTTT
>JH153905.1:151929-165663 GCA_000226015.1 Mnemiopsis leidyi | reverse complement strand
AGAGAGAGAGAGACTGAGATGCCCATGGTGACTGGTAAAACTTTTGGTGATCAGAGTAGAAATATACAACAAATAAACGTAACATTATAATTTATAAATGAAAATATTAAAATACGATTTTTTACAAGGAATACCTGTTTTCGGTCCACATCCAGGTCAAATGGATCAAGGTGAAATGTTACTTAGCATATCGTGAACCATATTAGATAATATACATTTACTGACAGCCTAGTAGTAGTACACCGTAAAATTTCAAGCATTGATCAATCGAGTATTGCACCGCGTAACTCATAGCAATTGTGTGGGAAACGGCATAAATTGCATTACTGATTACTAGAAAGTTCAAGTTAACAAAATAAGACTTAGCTGTCAAATTATAACTCATCTATTCTGATGTTGCCTTCAGTGAGTCAGTGACTTCTAGCATCCAGCTTTTACTCAAATTGGTTTATAATTATAGATAATTAGTTGTATTACCATTGAGGAACTAATAATAAGAATAAGATGCAGCATCTAATTCAAAATATACTTGATTAAAATAAATACCCCTTAATAAGTTAAGATAAAAACACTAATTCTTAAAAATAAATGAAATAATTTCCATTTATTAACTCAAAGATAAAATTGTTTCCAGGATCTGAGATTGTCTTGTAAGATGAATAAACTTATAATTATTATTATGAGTGAGAAGTATCACGTGATCAATACTGCTGTGTGGTGTGCTAAACCCAATACCAGAAATTTATTGAAAATCATTCAAACCAGACACGTGGAACGTCTTAAGTACAGTCCCATATACACTGCATTTATCATCAATATCGGTTTCAATAGTAAGTTTTTTTGAATAGTGTTCAATCGACCAAGATACTTTGTAAGTGTATTGTCAGCTCTAAGTCTATCATCGATTAAAATTCTCACGCAAACACCGTATAATTCTAACTGTTGTTACCAGTACTGGTCTACTGGTCAGGGATTATAAAAACAATATTTTCATGAGGAACTAGCCACTATTTCGATCCACTGTCTCAGAGCATCTGCTAAAGTAGCAGGTAGATCTATGGGATCTCGCAGAACCACGTAGTACGGAAACGGGAAACTTTCCAAGTACGACTCGATCTTTACCAGCTTGCCAGAACTGTCAAACACTGAAATATGTTTAATTATCGGTTAGAATCTTAATCTGAAAAGCAGATCTTGTGAGTTCGATATCAATGAATAATGAATAATCTGGGTTGCTTGATTGACTCGCCTGCAGCGCGCAGTCAAGTTTCCCACTTTGTAAATCCTAAACTACTACTATAATTATTACTGTAAACCCAAACTGTTACTATAATCCAAGCTGAAAACGTTCTCATCTAAAGGTGAAAGAAGTCCAGAGCCTAACAGTGACTACAATCCTAACTTATTCCAAAACCGATATGAGAAGTAAAGAATTTGCTTGAAAAAAAACCAAACACCAATTCCGACAATTCCCCTTGTCCCGCGCAGGAATTTGCCACATGCAAATTAGTAATGCTGGTACCTAATTTAGTTAACTACCTAAAGAACTCCCTTTAATCTTCAAATTATATCTCAGTTTGATAAAACTATTTGCATGAGAGAAAGTTACAAATGGTCACCGGCCAGACCCACAAAAATGGCGTACGTGACTGATGTGGAAAAAACCTTTTTTCACCTAAGATGACCTTAAAGCAGTAATCGTGGTTACCTAAGTCGTCGATACAATTATCCTTAATCTAGCGGCCTGGGTGAATAGGGAAACTGTGGAATCACGTGTTGAATTAAGGACTTGAGGAAAAGTAATGGAAATTAAGTATAAGATTGATCATTAGAGAACAGAGTTGAGACGTTTAACGAGTCCGAAATAACTAGAAAATTGCAATACTGAACACTCGCTGTATTTTCCAGCCTAACTTCCCCGCTCCAAATACCATCTAGCCCTTAGAAAGGGAGTGGTGGGTAGGGGTGTCGGTTTTAACCCGCTAACTGCGAAGAGTCACTTAGAGTGGGGAGGTGGTATATTACAGCGGGGAGAAAATATTAAATCAGGGAGGATTATTACCTGGTGTTCGAACATCAAGAATACTTTCGCTCCCACGTTGTTTGTCGATGATGAGGAAGACCATAAAAACGCCAGCATCCCAAGATTCTTTAACAGCTTTTTTCACAGCCTCTACCCCCTAAAAGTAAAATGTACTTTTAGTATGAAGTTTTCTAGGATAATTACTTAAATTGTATACGTCATAGCACATATAACCTACTATTGTGGATTTCGAGTTAACGCGTTCACGCATTTTATTTTCGAACAAATTCTAGACGCGGATCGCACGTTTACATCCAACTTTCGGGAACTAATTAAAAAATAAATTGTTTTACTAAAAAAGTCAGTTAATTGCAACTTTATGAATTTGAGGTTTTAACATTATGATCGAGCCTACTTAACCGATCACTACTTGATGAAAAAAGAACATCGCAATTTAGGAAAACCTTTTAAATTTTGGGACATGGCCGTTTTACTTTAAGTAAACGGAGTTAGCGTACGTCAATTCTGCTTCAATCATCCTGACCCCTTCAACTCTTGGGACATGGCCGTTATTAAACGGTGTTTAGCGAGACTTTTAGCATCAACCACCTCAATTTCTCTAGGTTATCAGACCACAAAATGTTTAGCATTTCTCGTGAGACCGCTTACATTTTTAGTAAGTAATCTTTTCTACTGATCCAGCCCAATAAAATGTTCTGCAAAATTATTTATCTCAGACGCATCACGGACCGAGACACCAGGAGAGGTAGATGATAGGATTTGTCCCGTATTTCCCAATTATGCAATTCCGGAGCAAAGTAGTTTTAACACAATGATAATCAAACCAGGTTTGCCATGTATCCGACAATTAAATAGGAGGTAAATATAATAGCAGGGACCTGGTAATGTGTCGATAATCCAGTCAGCCAAATCCATCTCTATTTTCCGTGCAGGGTCCCTTTCTAACGTAGCCCTCCATTAAACAGGACAATTCGAGCTGTATGTTAGAAATTCTATATATAATAATTCCATAGCATCAGACTGGGGAATCCTCCAGGCTTTCTTCAGAACCACCCAACAAATGTAATTAGTAAAAAGGTCTCGGATCGTGAGATTAGATTGTGCAACTTAATAGCGCGGATCGTTAAATTCGGTAAAACACACCAGTATGCATAACACTGGTTGTTATTTTGCAAAGCCAATTTTCTACTATAAACATAATCGACGTCCTATGATATAGGACATCGTAGCTCAGCGTAAAGATTAATTAACCCCTGCAATACAATCAACTTCTACAACAGCAGATTAATATTCTTCCCAGTGTCCTCTGATGCTTCATTTGCCAGACGCCCGAGTCCATCATGGAATGGCTAAAACGACTATAATTTTGGACATACTTTGTTTATTTCTTAGACTATGTTTATTGTTTAAATTCCATATCTAATACTTTTTTGCCGAAGGGGGTAGCAAGCTATGATGATTTATATGTTTTTGAGGAGAAAAGGCTTTGTCAAAAAAATTGCCCTAAAACTAAAACAAAACGGAGAAAAAAGTTTTGTTACTAGCTAATATTTGATCTAATTATATTTGATTAAATGTATTTGATAATCTTTATAAACAACTTTATAAACAACTTTTCTTCAGAAAACACGTGCAATAGAGCCAGTTTACCGATTACGCCGCCACTTTCCTTTCCAATATTAACACTGTGAAGACGATGGTATTAAAAGCCCCTTGATGCATTAAGTATAAATATGTGAAATTAAATTTCATAATTCAATAATACCGAATAAAATGCAGTTATGGCAGTTCGTAGACTCGGCTTAAATTAGCTACCCAATGCCGGCGGCAAATCGACTTAACGGCACATTTAGATTTGTCATAAACGATTAAAAGATCGATGATTGGATTCGCCAAACAGTAAGGTGACTGCATAACTTGTGCGGTCAGTACGATATCGCACACTTTTCTGTTTTCCGCAATTTCGTATATCTAGCTTAACCTAAATCATTTCGCTTATTCTTGTTAAATATCAACTAATGCGTTAATATCAAACTAACTTCGCAGTCAATCGAGCCGCAAATTGAAAGTCCAATACATTTTTTTGCTGCCTAATAAAACCCTGGGGTTCGGAAATTTGGACGTTTCGGCAAAAACTGGCTATTTGCTTAATTGCAATTTGGATCCAATTTTGGCCAGAAGGATTGGCGTAAGAAATTTTGGCGACTTGTTGATCAGAATCTACGACATTTTGGATACTGACTAGGGGCTTTCCGGCAGGGGGTTATGGTCCGAGTGATGTGTATTGATTGTGTTTCGAGCTCTGGAGTTTTGAATAAATATTCACGAGAGCGGTTATGGGTGAGAAGTGGTTTTGTAACACTGTCACATTTTAGAGTTTATTCGATCATACAAGAAAAATGAAAATGCGATGTCATTTTCTACTTTCAATGTCAAATAGGAGGTTACTGATTAGAATTTTGATTCCTAATTTTTTTCTATACCAAGATTTACCGATGGACAATTGCAATGGTTTAAATTAGGCCGTACAAAATCTCGTAATACAGGAGAAGTCAGTACTTAATCTTGATCTACATAATTATATACTCATATACAGTAAAACCTCTTTATACCGTGCCTCTAATTATCGAGGCCCGGTAAATGGAGGTTTCACTGTATCAGCTTTAAATGCCACACAATCACAGTGCATGCTTTATAGTGCGGTGCAGCACAATTTTCCATTTTTATCGCAATTAAATCAGTTGCCCCTGATTTTTGAAACAAATTGCGTTTAAAGATTTAACAGCCTCAAGTAAAATGATGCAACGCGTTCATATACCTTTATAACCTTATAGAAGTAAATAAGACTGAATATGTTAGTTTGAATCTCATGGTTTAAATTATATCGTTTCAATTTCTAATTTCCCCTTAATCCCCCTTAACGTACGCGTAGATAATAATATCTTAATACAAGTGTTAACTGGTTAACAGTCATTAAACAGACAGTAAGTCAAGGCGACCTCCCCTGGTTACCAGCCTGGTATATGTCTAAATCTCATTTTCAGGTTCTATCTGTATATGATTAGTTGAAAATGTTATGTGTTTAACCGTTTACGGCTGTGTTTGTGAATGATTAAACCCAACTCTCGACGCGACCTTCTCAGATATGTCTGGCTCTTTGACATATCCGTTTAATGTAAGTTTACTAGTTTCGTAGTAAACTTATATCAAACGGATATCCTCTTGTAAATGTTCGACATTACCGAGTAGTCCTTTCTTTCGCAGTAGCCAAAAACAAATTTCTTTTTAAACAATTAGAAGTTTCAAAACAAATCGTTTACCTTGATGAAGAGACCTCTGCCGTCGCTGACGATGAAGAGGAGTTGAGATACGGGCTGGTTGGAGTGGAGTGAGGCTGAGTGTGCGAAGTGGCTCCGTGTAAGCTCCAGTAACCTGCAGGCACGAGGTGTATTTTAGTTTTCTGTCAAATATTAATCTGTATGTATGTGTATTGTCTAGTTAGTAGTGTGTTTACTGTGCTCACTGTCATTATGTTACCATGACAACAACCCGGGCAACACCATATATGGAAACAGAATAACTCTACATAACAAATCTTGATATTTTACAAGCCGTCGTCTTTGAAAGTCGCCATCATTAGATATTTCATGGTAAAATCAAATTAGCGTACAAAAACCGGGACATGTCAATAAATCCGTCCGATCAAGCTGTCAATCAGGGACATTTAACACGTCTCCCTGGTTACCCCCACACTACCTGATCAGGGTTCTCTCATTTACCTGATGACGTCAGTGCCGCTATCTTGAAAAGCAAAGTGTCGGACAATCCTGGCGCCAGACACTCCGGTGAAGGGCTCGTCGAAGGGCACGACGAGGGAAGTGTCTGTTCCGAAACTGCAGACTCCCAATCTTCCTATCTCTAGTTTAGAGAGCGCCCCGCAGATCACCGCTACTGCCTCCAGCGACATCTGGGAATTTTGTTTTTGTACGTTCATTTGTCAGAGGTTTTCGACATGCGGACTACTAGTTAGAAATTCGCGTTTTATTCAAAATTTTGGAAAATGTGCGGTTACTAATAGATAGTAACTTGACTATTTTACAGTTCGTATATGGTTAACGACTACCATGGTTACTTTAGGGTTACCATAGCAACTAACCTGAACACACTCGGCTGATGACATGGAGGCCGAGTCATCTAGTGCTATCATGACCTGGTAATCTCGACTGGAAGGCTTACTTCTCCGTAGCCAGATCTTATCTTTCTGGAACTTGCTGGCGATGTAGGGGATTATTCTCTTCATGTTCAGACGTTTCCCGGTGCGGAAGTCACCTTTCAGTTTAGCTGCTTTTGTTGGTTCCAGAATCAGTCTCAGTTGCTCGCACAGGTCCTAAGGTAATGTTAATTATAGTCTGTGTAGCATTTCTTAAGTGAGTACGTGGTTTTAAATTTAAGTATTGATTTTAGTATTGATGTTGCGATATCAGATAAGATCGGCTTATTCACAATAGAAAGTACTCCAACAACAGAGTATAAAAACCTGTGAGAGATCGGCAGTAAGTGACTCGAACTGATTCCATCTCTCTGTAGCTTCCTTCTCTGTCACATCTCCTCGACCTGCAGAGTGGTTTATCATTCTCTAAATCACGTGATCATGTTTAAATATTACACCTCTAATCTTACATCTCTAATCTTACATCTCTAATCTTACACCTCTAATCTTACACCTCTAATCTTACAGCTCTAATCTTACACCTCTAATCTTACACCTCTAATCTTACACCTCTAAATCACGTGATCATGTTTGAATATTACACCCAACATTATGCAGTTTCTAGGTTAGGTTCTAGTAAAACAATTAAGTAAAACAGTTTATGACTTAAAATCTTAGGTTAACCAAACAAATTGCCAGTCAAATTTTGATGCAACGTTTCTAGCTAGTCTCCCATTCACATTATAGGGGAGAATACTAGAGAGTTAACTTCCAACTGGTAGTAACCCACTGTCATATTGATACCCACTGTCATATTGATACCAACTGTCATATTGATACCCACTGTCATATTGATACCAACAGATTAACAAATAACCAATTGGAGTGTCAGCAGCTCATGAAGCACATACCTGATAAAGAAACCTCCATCAAACCAGACCTAATCTGCTCCAGAACTTCGGGTCTTGAAGTTTTGTAGGCTTCGTCAGTTGAGAAGTAGGATACTCGACTATCTTCTATTTCGCACTGTGAGTCATTTTGATAAAATACATTTCAGTAATTCAACATTTATCTGAACTACATAGTTCAGGTCGGCTTCTAGTAGTACTTCCTTTTAAACAGTTTCGACAATTATTATTGCAGTAACATTATCACTAATACACCGTCAACTCCACCATTACCAAATCTTGACGAAAAACGATTTTGCAAAGCACTGTCTGATAATTGAAGCACGACAGCTGCACGACAGTATTACTCCGTTATCTTACAAGCTTGATTAATCCTACAAATTATACACAGGGAATTTTCATCGTGTAGGATTATGGGTGCTACACTTATTAGACAAAATCAAGTGCTTTATTAATGTTCTTTTCTTTAACTCATAGACTATAAAAGTATAGAGTAAAATACTGTGTAAAGGGCTGATGGCAATCACAATAACCTCTTGCATTTTGCTATGATCTTGCAATAATGTAATAAGTGTGCTTATTGCCCGCCGGTCAACGTTTCGAGGGCAGTGGGCCGGAGTATCGTTGACCGGGCAATAAACGACTTATCGAACGACTTATTTCAATAGCTGATTGGGCCAGACACGGTCACGTGACGCGTGGTTGTCACGTGACTAGCTACGCGTTAGTCGTGCGATCATAAGCGATAATGTAATAATAAGATGATGGAATATTGCAATAAATTTCCCCAGAAAGTGAGTAGAAATATTACACAGGATGGTTAAAATCCCTACAATCTCATATTGAGTAGATAAGACAACAGACGTCAGGTCGGACACCTACTTCTTCTTCAGAAATAGAGATAGTTAAGCTGGCAAAACTTGTAGAATAACTGCTTAATGGTATAGCAATGAAGTGATCTAGTTAGTCATAAACGTATCGCCGGATTGCCTTGTTTAGAAATCGCAAATCTACACAGCCCATGTCTGATGTCAGTTATTTAGATCAGAACATCCTGTAGTGACCACAAAACCACTTGGTGACAAGTCTGCCGCCTCCTCAATGATGTTGTCTCTAGAGAAGACGAATACATTTCTGTCACATTCTACGAGTTTGATTCTGTATCTGAAGTATTATTGTGTTCTTTTCTTTTCGTCAATGCCACAAATTCAATGTTGCTATTTTTCTTACTTTCTAAAGAATGGAGACGAACCGCATCAAGCTTGTCGGCTAAGTTTTCGTGACGATAGTCGATACACTGCTCAATTTTTGAACCAACTAGTGTTTTGTGATCTTTCGACTAAGAAACTCAAATCTAAAAAGTTTTGCAGGGAGGATGACAAATTGTTGCGTCTTACAATTTTATTTAGACACGATTTCTTCATCTTTCAGTCACGGCATTTTCCACGCCATCACATTAATTTCATTCAAAGTCGCGACTGTTCGACCGATACTTATCAAAATTTAGTTTCTATGGAAACAGGGAAGATAATTGAGCAAAACCCACTTCCCGGTTGCTATAGTAACGTTGACATCAGCAGTAGTTTACATGACTGTGTTATGTGCGAACGATTGGGGATAACCAGCTTCTTGATACTATTAGGAGTATCGCTTACTTCTTCCGGTATGAATTTGTAATGATGCAACTTTTGAAATAAGATATTCCCTCGATGTAATCAAAGTTTTTCTGTAAAAAGTGGTCAAAATTTCAAAACTTTGAAATTTCAGAGTCAGATTGGAAGCCAGTAGAAAGGGAAAACCAGAGGGAACTCGACATCTACGAGAAAGTTCTGCAAATCAAAACAAATACAAATAAGAAGAGTGATGAGAAAATTATTCTCGATATGTATAAGGAAGATGAATATTTAGGAAGATTTCAGATTAAAGTGGTGAATAAGGAGTACACAATTAAACACTGTAATGATTTTGTTCCTTTCTCCCATTTCACGTGTGGCACATCAGCATCAACAAACCACTCAAATGTTAAAATCTGGAGCATCTTCGTAAGAGAAGAGAGGCTAAAAGTGAAATGTAATGAAACGCTTGTCCTTGACCACTGCTTGTGTCTGGAAATTTGCTCATCAGAAAATTTCGCACTAAATAAGATCAATAGTTTGAAAAGTGACGTCAGAACAATAATTTTCTCCGAGAGAGACAAAGCTTCGTTAGAATGGAGAAACTATGATGCTTCCCAACACCCAAGTAAAAATTAAACAACCTTTTCTCTTTTTATTTTCAATTTAACAATTTAATTAACTAGAGCTAAACAACTCAGTAAACCAAAACTAAACTTTCAAAACACAGACTGTTTCAACAGGTACCCAGTGCAAGGACCCAGACATAAAAAACGCTCTACCATTCTCAGAAGAAACCCCATTGGGAAATACAGTGGAGGTGGAATGCAATACTGGGCATGTTCTCCTAGGAGGGAGGAATATCACGTGCCAGAGTCATGAGACTTGGTCCTCCACCCCTCAGTGTCAGAGATACGGTGAGAGTTAGATAGATACGTGTATTTTAGAGTTGAAATTAGCAAAATCATCAGTTCATAAGTTGAAAAGACTACTTAAATGTTATTGTGAATTCAATGTATATTTTCAGTTCTTATCAGGTCACGTGATATACTTTGTTTATTAAATTTGAAAATTAAAATGCCATCAATACGTTGGTGGGGGCCAAAGTATTGATAGTATGTTCAGAATTTAGCGAATTTAACTATAAAACTTGTGTTTGTTTACCCCGACTACCAGAAGGTAAGGGGTTGGAGTTTTGGATCTGCTTATCCTTAAGGAATGTGCTAAGGGCAATGTCTGCTTGTGGAAAAATCAAAAATAATTTGATGAATGTACTAACATTTGATGAATGTACTGACTAAGGGCATTTGCCAGTGTCGATGCAATCTTCTTCGATCGACTCAGTCGAATGATCAGGAAACCGTGACTCGTGAGTGAGGGCAGGAGGGCTAAAGATGGAGGGTTTCCGATAAAAGATCTAGAATCTTCCAGGATTAGTACAACTCAAAGTGAGTATTTCTTGTACATTTGCTTACCGTCTATCTGTCTATTGCTAGAGAATAATTGTGTGCAACCCAAACATCAAAACGATCCCATTAAAACCCTCTGAACATTATTTCAAATGTTGTAAACAATTTTGATTTGCTTCATCAAATATACAATCACCATTGCTAACAGCATTCATTTCTAGAGTCAATTTCGATCTTGCAAGTATTGACTATAGACGAATCAAAGCTGACGATGTCAGATCACTTGAGCCGCTTAAGTTGAGCGTCTACAATTCCAGCAAAGCGCCTATTACCACTTTGCTAGCCTTAAGTCGAACAAAAATCGTCATAAATCACATGGACCATAGTCAGTGTTTACAATTTAATGACCATATTTCAGTATTTCTTGATCTATCAGACTAAGCTGATTTCTGTCTATGTTTGATACCAATCTTCAGATTTTCGATAATTTCCCTTTTATTTAAGTATCTAAAACGCGTTTTCTTTGAAGTCCTAAAGCCACCTAGTTCGTGACATAGCTTTTGACAAAAACACTAAAGACCGACGATGATATCAACTTGTGAAATAGCTTTTGACAAAAACACCGAAGAACGACGATGATATCACCTTGTGAAATAGCTTTTGACAAAAACACTGAAGAACGATATCAACTTGTAGATCTGACCTGGAGATCGCTACTTAAATCACACCGTCTGTAGTTATAAAAGCGGGATGTTTGTGTGTTGGTCTTAGTTATCACTTAAAGTCGTATTAAAATGGTCATTCCTTCGGAAAAATGTTTTCGAAGTATGCTTATGCTAAGTTTCATTTAAACATGTTGTTGACAAGCGAATTAATTGAAGGCTGAAGCTTACAGGCACTATATTGGGATGGTGCGGGAATTTTATCCGTTTTTCTTGCATTTTACATCCCTCTATTACTGTTCAACTTAGTACGTTTTAATTTGCATACCCGTAATGATTTAAAAAGAAGATTAGTGCTTAAACCTGCCACAAGCCGCCAGCTCAAAAATAAGTAAGTAATAAAGTAAGTAAGTAAGTAAGTAAGTAAGTAAGTAAGTAAGTAAGTAAGTAAGTAAGTAAGTAAGTAAGTAAGTAAGTAAGTAAGTAAGTAAGTAAGTAAGTAAGTAAGTAAGTAAGTAAGTAAGTAAGTAAGTAAGTAAGTAAGTAAAGTAAGTAAGTAAGTAAGTAAGTAAGTAAGTAAGTAAGTAAGTAAGTAAGTAAGTAAGTAAGTAAGTAAGTAAGTAAGTAAGTTAGCGCTTAGTAAGAAAAAAACTAAATACAATTAAGGTCACAGAACACGCCCCCTTATATTTCTAAAGCCGCATTATATTGGCTGGTTTGCGAGACACCCATCAAGCCTGTAATTCAACTTAATCAACTTACTACTTTATTCAAGCCACTTAACTTAAACTGTTTGAGTGTTTGATAAGTGATCACTGATTATCACCCAGTAGCAGATGCTATTTATCTGCTTAAATGCAAGTAATCGCTCCAGCTCCCTATATACATTTTTTCGATCGATCCATAATCTATTCTGCAGAATTCAGATCCTACAAAATATCTTCATTATGTTGTGTTTTTGTCTATCCTTCCGCTTTAGAAAACCTACCCGTTTCGACGACATAGTGATATTAGGCTCGCGAAAAGGTATAATTGTTGGCAGGACCGTAATCAGCTTTTTGAGTAGGGGTTGGGTAACAGCTTTTTAAGTAGGGGTAACAGTTTTTTTGAGGTGGGGTGGGGGGGGCGGGGTGTAACTGGTCGAGCGAAGTGAGGCCCGGTCACCACTACGGTGTTAGTTGAGAAATGAATTCAGTGATCATTGAATCCACGGCATGAAAATGGCTATAACATACTACACAAAGTACTCAGTGATACAATATAGATGATGCACGCGTTCCTAGGCATTTTCAACACATCGCCTAATTTCTTGCCGAAATTTTCCAACAAAATGTCAATTTGTTCTTAGTTGTAGGTGCACTCTGGTTTCCTTTGGACGGGGGGGGGGGCTCTTGCCTCTATTGCACCCCCCCTGAATAGTGAATACAGGCAACAGGGTCTTGACGTCAAAATATATTCGTTTTCAAGTTTTTGAATAAAGCTGCTTATGTTAGACCACTAAAAACACCAAGGCGAACCTAAATTGGTAGGTTATAGTCTAGGTAAGTCACTTCCACAAATTTTCGATTTAAGAGCCGCAGCATTTCTAAACGGTTAGATTTTAACAGGTTAGAAACACCACACTTACCATGTCCTTCACAGCATCCTCACTATCGCCAGCCTCTTCCTTCTCGCTTTCCTTCGACAATTCCTCTCTGTTCTGTTTGTTTGTCAGTTTGTCGGTAACTTTGTCGGTTTTTTCGTCCTTATCTTCCTCCCCGTAATCTTCCATCACGGTGCCCATCTCGTTGTCCCCGGTCTCATCGTCTTCGTCATGTACAATGTGTTCTTTTCCGTCTAGAAGAACAAGTTTCTCATTGGTCCAATTCATGAGGTGCTGTTTAGGCCAATCTAAAAACAACTTATACTTATCGAGCTTAGTTTCTCAATCGAACACGATAAAATCAATTAAATTCTGACCCACCTGAAACAGTAGTGTCCATGACTTCTTTGTCGTACGACTCTCCTTCTTCCGTGTGCTCGTATACGTTTGTCTCTTTCACCTGGCAAAAGTTGATACGTCCAGTTAAATGTGTTTACATGGGACTTGGAGGCAGACCTGCACGCCGCTTTTCCCTCTAAAACGGCGGCGGTCAACATCATTTGGCAGCGTGAATTTACGCAAATTGTTGACGTCACAGTATTTCGATCTATAAATATTTCTCGCTTTGGTGGTGCGTCAATTTTCACGAGACAGTGCCTTTGTTTAAAGTAGCTTCGAGTTTTCAAATTGGCACCGGTAAAACAATCAAATTGAAATAATATTTTGAGGTTGAGACTAAAAACACAATTATAGCATGGTAAAAATTGTTAACGTTAATTTTGCTATTTTTTTTCACGCCGATAATGGCGACGTGCATGACTGCAAGTCTGCCTAGAGGTTTGATGAATAAGTGCGATAGTGCAAACAATAATTGATTCTGAAAGAGAAAATTGAAATGTTATGATTTTTGTACCTCCGCATTGGCTGAATCGTGATTTTCGTTCATTTTCGGCAATGTCTTCGCGCGTTTGGCGGACGTTTTTTTCGGACAGCTGTTTTTGTTCATTCTCGCGATGGCGTTTTCTCTGGTCGCTGCCTGATTCCATCTCCTCAGTCGCAGTCTGTGTGCTTTCACCTGATAATACGGTCAAAATTAGTTACTGAATCAACTGACACAGACACAGACACACACAGACACGCGCGCACACGCACACACACACACACACACACACACACACACACACACACACACACACACACACACACACACACACACACACACACACACACACACACACACACACACACACACACACACACACACACACACACACACACACACACACACACACACACACACACACAC